>PVKP010045794.1:0-15944 GCA_004027715.1 Plecturocebus donacophilus | reverse complement strand
AGCCTGCAGAGTAGCTGGAACTACAGGTGCCCCCCACCACACCTGGCTAATTTTTGTTTTTAGTAGAGACGGGGTTTTGCCATGTTGGCCAGGCTGATCTCGAACTCCTGACCTCAGGTGATCCATTCGCCTTTGCCTCCCAAAGTGCTGGGATAACAGGTATGAGCCACCGTGGCCGGCTGGCCTTTCCTTTTCATTTTCCCAATTTTTAGAAACTGGTAAAATATAGAGAGTGAGTGTAAAATTTCCCATCTTAAGCATTTCTGGCGTTAAGTGGTATGAACGCGTTCACAGTGTTGTGCGACCACCCAGCCACAGAACCCTCTTCTTCTCATGAAACCAACACCATCCCCAGCAACAGCAGCTTCCCGTCCCCCCGCCCCACACCCGCTATCCCACTTTCTGTCTCTGGACTTGGCTGCTGGAGTGCCTCCTGTGAGTGGGACCACACAGTCGTTGTCTTCTCGTGACTGGCTTACTCACTCAGCAGACTCCTCGGGGGCGTCGAGCTGCGGTGGGGTCCGGGCGATGGAGGAGAAGGACTGGCCGGCTCGCCGTGCTTCGTTTCCTCGCGGCCTGCTGCCTCCCCTCATTCTCTGTGTCACTGTCTTCTGTTCAGTCGATTTTTTGGTAGAGAAATGTTTAAAATCCTTTCTCCTTTCATTTATATTCTGTCTCTTGACTTTGTGATTCCAGTGGCGATGACACTGAACATCCTGCAGTAATAAAGCACGAGTTTGCGTTATGCCAAGTTCACTGCAGTAACCTACGAAAACTTGGCTCGGGAGTATATATTCAGGGCAACTTAAATCTGTGCTCGCAGGCTGCAGTCCTTTGAAATAACACAATAAAGAAAACAGAAAACAAACTGCTCCTTTAGCATTCCACCCCCACTTCTTTCAGTTAACGTCACCAGCTCACATCTTTACACCTTGTCCATGACTGACGACAGCTTTACACATTGTCCATAAACAGAATCACTTTCTAAATGCGTTAGCCTGTTAAACTGCGTAGAAAACAAAAGGCAGAGTTAAAAGTCATTGTTAAAACAATGCGTTTTGGCTAATAATTTCTGCTTTTTTTTTTTTTAGTTTTTTTTTTTTTTTGAGACAGAGTCTTGCTCTGTTGCCAGGCACCAGGCTGGAGTGCAGTGGTGCAAGCTCGGCTCACTGCAGCCTCTGCCTCCCGGGTTCAAGCAGTGCTCCTGCCTCAGTCTCCCAAGTAGCTGGGACTACAGGCAAGAGCCACCACGCCCAGCAATTTTTTGTATTTTTAGTAGAGACAGGGTTTTACCATGTTGGCCAGGATGGTCTCAATCTCTTGACCTCATGATCCACCCACCTCGGTCTCCCAAGGTGCTGGGATTACAGGCGTGAGCCACCGCGCCCGGCTAATTTCTGCTTTTTAAACGTGGTACTCTCTTAACACATTTAAAGATGTCCTTCATGGATCTTTCTTTCTTCATCCAGCTTCAGGTTTCTCTCTGGTGTCCTTTCGTTGCACCCCACAGAACTCGCAGGAGCACATTCTCCAGGGCAGGTCTAGGTCTAGTGGTGATGAACTCCCTCCGTGTCTGTGTGTCTGGGAGTGTCCTTGTTTCTCCCTCACCTTGGAAGGAAAGTGATTTTATTGTTGTGTTTTCAGGCTCGCTGATGATCTCTTCCGCCTGCCCACTTCTGCCTTTGAGTTTCCGTTGTGAACATGCACTTTTTAGCTCTGGAATTTCTCTCTGGTTTCTTGTTAGATCTTCTGACTCTATGGATATTTCCATCATGTTCACGTGTCGTTTTCTTGATTTTCTCCACATCTAAGTCTTTGTCCGGGACGTCTGCCATCAAGTGATTTGCAGGGACTGCATTTGTTGGCTTATTTTTTTCCCTCTGAATGGGACATACTCTCCTGTTTCTTTGTTTCTCTTGTGTTTTTCTTAGTCAAAAAATAGACATTTGACTCTCATACTGTGATTCTTCCTGGTCCCCAAGATTTACCACTTGTTGTTTTGATTGTGGGAGCTGTGGGGGGATCGGCCTGTTGTGTAAACATGAGGACTTCACGGGTCTTTTCCCAGCGTGCGCCTTTCCCTGGTCGTGTGCAGCCACATTTTAATTTTCCCGTAAATACAGTTGTTTTTTAATGTTCTTGTCCTGAAATGTCTGCGTCCCAAAGAGGGAAAAGAGAGAAATGAAGTGGGGAAAGAGGGACCTAGTACTCATGCCGGAAACACCTTCAGCATGGGGGGCGGCCGCGGCTGCTGCCTCTTCATGCCTGTGGGGTGGGAAGTGCAGGCATTGCACAGACCTCTAGGGTGTGGGGGATGGGTCCGTCTGCCCACCTGGAACCTGGGTCTGGCGAGCTGCGTGCAGGCTGCTGCGTGCCGGGGGTCGGGACAGTGGGCTTGGGAGCTACTCGTGTGCTAAGCGGTGACATTGACCAGAATTAACCGCAGTTCACTCTCAGGATTTCCCCTGAAGTTGCAAACCTGTTGACTCCAGAGCTCCTCAGTAGTCCACGAGACTGATCCTGCCAATGCAATTGTTGTCTAGGTGGGGAGACTGATTCCCGATGCTTCCTACTCCATCTTTCCAGAATCTTCTCCCGCCCCTTCCTTTTTGGCCAGTGAAGATGAGTCTGGAAGGTCCACCTGGGTCCTCGGGCTCACGGCCTCCAGGTTGGAGCTTTTTCTCCCTGGGCTTCTTGGACTCTGACCCTGACTCTGTTGGCACCGTGCGTGCCACGGGTGTGTCTGCCAGGTGTGGGTGTGGGAGATGAGGCAGTTGTGCCCAGGTGGGGCCTTTTGGGGAAGGCAGTGTTGCTAGTGCCGTCTCCCTCCCTGCCCCACACGCCAGTTTCTGCGCATCACCGAACAATGAGAGAGGACTACAGCGACAAAGTGAAAGCCAGCCACTGGAGTCGTAGCCCACCCCGGCTGCCTCGGGAGCGGTTCGAGCTTGGAGACAGCCGGAAGCCAGGTGAGGCCAGGCCGGCGCCTGCACAGAAGCCAGCACTGTGTGAGTCTTTTCTGGGGGGTGTTTGGCATAAATTTGTAAGACTCATTTAAGGAAAGCTCAGCTAAGTGATTTTTTCCTCTGAAGAAAATGATAGATGTGCTGGCTGCAGTAGTCTCATGTAGTGAGAGGGACGGCGAGCGCCTGTGTGCAGCCAGGTCGTGTGTTTATCCGGTGGGATATTCGAGACTGGCCCTGCTGGAGGAGTGGCTCTTCTAGCATCTATGGATGAGCTGGTGTTTTCTTTTCTTTTTTTTTTTTTTTTTTTGAGCCAGACTTTCACTCAGTTTTTTTCTTGTGTTGTGTTTTTTGTTTTTGTTTTTATTTAGACGGAGTTTTGCTCTTGTTGCCTAGGCTGGAGTGCAATGGTGTGATCTCGGCTCACCGCAGCCTCTGTGCCTCCCAGGTTCAAACGATTCTCCTGCCTCAGCCTCCTGAGTAGCTGGGATTACAGGCATGCACCACCATGCTTGGCTAATTTTGTATTTTTAGTAGAGATGGGGTTTCTCCATGTTGGTCAGGCAGGTCTCGAACTCCCAACCTCAGGTGATCCGCCTGCCTTGGCCTCCCACAGTGCTGGGGTCACTGCACCCAGCCAGATGAGCTGGTTTTCATACCAAGCAAAGTTAATCATTATGCAAAAGGCACTAGTTTTGGGGTGGCATTAGCTTGCTTGTTTAAAAACATTTCCCCTGTTCACCTTTAATGGTTTATTTCATAAGTAAAAGAAGAGAAAATAGAAGAAAGAGACCTGCTGTCCGACTTACAGGACATCAGCGACAGCGAGAGGAAGACCAGCTCGGCCGAGTCCTCCTCAGGTACCTGGACCCACCTGGCTGAGGCCTTGACTGCTGCTGCCCAGGAGGGCCCGGGTTTACCGTCCGCTCTGCCATCTTTCTACAGCGGAATCGGGCTCAGGTTCCGAGGAGGAAGAGGAGGAGGAGGAAGAGGAGGAGGAGGAAGGGAGCACCAGTGAAGAATCCGAGGAGGAGGAGGAGGAGGAAGAGGAGGAGGAAGAGGAGGAGACAGGCAGCAACTCTGAGGAGGCGTCGGAGCAGTCTGCCGGTGAGGCGCGTGATACTGTGTGTGAGGCACTGTGACTTGTAGTGTTAGAAACTGCAGAGAAACAGCCTGGCCGGGGAGAAGTTGAAACCCTTCTATCTGGGACTCTCAGGAGACCTCCACATCGATTTTTTTTTTTTTGAGATAGAATCTTGCTCTATTGCCCAGACTGGAGTATGAGGGCATGATCTCAGCTCACTGCAACCTCTGCTTCCTGGGTTCAAGTGATCCTCCCACCTCAGCCTCCCAGGTGACTGAGATTACAGGCACGTGCCACCACACCTGGATAATTTTTGTATTTTTAGTAGAAAAAAAAGTTTAGAAGGACTGGTGAAGAGCATCTGGACTCTTGGGGCCACACCACCCGTGAGCAGAGAACAGCGAGAGCCCCAAATGCCCAGAGCATCTGTATTTTCTGTATTGATTAGGTACAAGCGGGGGCAGGGTCTTGAGTGAGGTCATCACCTACAGGCTTAGTGATAGGGCAGACATAATCACATGAGTCACAAGCGAGGGGGCCACCCCATTATGTCACGGGAGCAGAGAGGTGGTCCATGTGCAGTAGGGGACGGGGCCGTGCTGTGTGCAGTAGTAGAGGGTCGTGTGCAGGAAAGATGTCCACCCCCATTAGGTCACTGAGGCAAGGAGGTGGGCTGTGTGCAACAGGTGTCATGCACAGCACTTCTTATCTGGGGGCTGGAGACTTAAAGGATTTCTAATAGACGGATGCTGTAAGCCAGTGCAGTGGGAGCTGACAGACGTGTGCTCTTCTCTTAAGATATTTATGGGAGGATGATTGAGCTAGCACAGAAGTGAGAAAAGACTGACGGGGTGTACAGCCACCCTGACTGGTCACACCAGAGGGGTTCTTCTCCCTCAGTGACTTCCAGGATCTCAGGCCTGAGGCCGACTTTCCACAGGAACTGGATGCAAGGTACTACAGCTCCTTTCTCAGGAGGAGAGGCTCTTGCTCCAAGCCTGCCATGCAGCGTTTGCCCTTTCAGGCAGGGACGCCACCGCCTGGGTCTTTGGTTCTCGTCCTGGTCTGGCTGTTTTCCCTTGTGCTGCTTCTGTTCTGTGACTGCTCTAGGCAATTCTCCTACTACAAACTATTATATGGTTACATGGAAGGATTCTATAAATCAGCACTAAATGTGTCGGCACAGCTCCGACTACAACACCTATATGATTATATAGAAAGATTATTTGGTACTAAGTATAATTATATAAGCTAAATATAGTAAGCAGTGAGTTATGCTTCAGGCACTAACTGTGCCGGGGGTCTGCACAGTTCTCCTTCCTCGGTGCCCCTGGGGGGTGTCACCCACAGCTTAGCCGAAGCAGAGCCCGCATCCTGCTTGTGGCAGCGTCTCGCAGCACTTGACCCAGTGCCCATCTGAGCAGATGCCTCTTTCCTTTTGCAGAAGAAGTAAGTGAGGAAGAAATGAGTGAAGATGAGGAAGGAGAAAATGAAAACCACCTCTTGGTTGGTAAGAGGCACCCCGGAGACAGGGTATCCTCCTTGTCTGTCTCCTAGTGCACAGCCCGCTCTTAAGTCCGCCTGTCTTGCAGGGCGTGGGGCACGCCAGGAGCTGACCAGCTGGGAGGCCGCGTCATTCGCTGGCCACTGCAATCTGTGCTGGTAGGGCAGCATCCCTCAGCGAGGCACAGTGCTGACCAGCAGGGAGAGGGAGCTGGGGAGCACCCCCTGGGCCCAGTGCCCACGGGAAAGGCCAGTCAGACAGTAGCTCCGGGCCTGTCCCGCAGAGGCCTGGCCTGGCCTCAGACAGGCAGTGAGGGCTGTCCTCAGCCTGCAGGACATGGATCCAGGCACGTCCCCCATGTGACACTGCACACCTCCTCCCCACCCGGCATCTGGGCTGTCTCAACCGAGCCCATGAGGACTCGGTGCCCTGTGTCCAGGAGGCGAGAGCCCAGCACCAGCAGCCACGGGCAGCCCTGCCGAGAGCTTCATGCCCCCGGGGCAAGAGGAGGCTTGTGGTCCTTGCTTGTTGCTAGGTTTGTAATCAGGTTCAGCTTTTCCAGTTCCAGAGTCACGGTTTGACCGAGATTCCGGGGAAAGTGAAGAAGCGGAGGAAGAAGTGGGTGAGGGGACGCCGCAAAGCAGTGCACTGACAGAGGGCGACTACGTGCCCGACTCCCCCGCCCTCTCACCCATCGAGCTCAAGCAGGAGCTGCCCAAGTACCTGCCAGCCTTGCAGGTCAGGCCCTCCCCCACCCCTGCAGGTCAGGCCCTCCCCCACCCCTGCAGGTCAGGTCCTCCCCCACCCCTGCAGGTCAGGCCCTCCCCCACCCCGGCAAGTCAGGCCCTCCCCTCACCCCTGCAGGTCAGGCCCTCCCCTCACCCCTGCAGGTAGGTCAGGCCCTCCCCCACCACTGCAGGTCAGGCCCTCCCCTCACCCCTGCAGGTAGATCAGGCCCTCCCCTCACCCCTGCAGGTCAGGCCCTCCCTCACCCCTGCAGGTAGGTCAGGCCCTCCCACAGCCCCTGGGCCGCTGTCCGCGTTGGTAGTCGGAGTTAGCACAGGGGCTGGCTCTGTCTGCTGTTTAGCACAAGCTGAGCAAAGCCTGGCCCCCGCATTGGCATCTGTTGCCTCAGGGCTGCTGGACCCACCTGGGCAGAGAGGGGCAGGCATGGCTGCCAACCCCCTATGCTTCCCGGTCTGCCTCTTCCTCGTGCTGGACGGCACTGGGTGGGCAGGGAGGTGCCACAGGGCTGCTCTGGCGTGAGAAGGGGAAGGCGGCAGCCTGGAGCCACTCTGCCGTCACTGCCTCCTCTGCAGTGGAGACCAGTGCTCTCCTCTTGGCCCCTGCGTGGGCGGGTTTCATGGGCACCAAGGCCTCGTTACTGGCATAATGAGGGGTTGGTGGCAGCTACGGGAGTCAGTGTAGGTGTATGTGGCCATAAGCTTTTCATTAGGCAAGTATTGGTAAGGGTAGGATATTGCTGGAAGCAGTTTGGAAGAGACAGGCCTGAGAGGTGCCAGTGGCCTCGGGGGCCTGGGAGACCTGCAGGGGCTCAGCCTCCTTGGCGCCTGTGGTGGAGAGGTTCCCTCTCGCGTGCAGCCCGTCGACCGCCCTGTGCCTTGAGCGCCTTGCCCGTACTGTTCCTGAGCAGAGGCGTCGGGCACATGAGATCCAGCTCTAGTCAGCAGCCCCAAAGTCCACCCAAGGGGACGTGCCCTGGCGTGGGGCGTCATGCTGCGCTGTGGCAGGTGTGCCTGTTCTCAGTGTCCTCCTGGTACAAGCAGGGACACGCCCAGTTTGACAGAGAGACTCTCAGGATGGGCTTTTTTTGGAGACGGTCTGGCTCTGTCCCCCAGGCTGAAGTGAAGGCTCGATCGTGGCTCCCTGCAGCCTCAGCTTCCCAGGCTCAGACAGTGCTCCCGTCTTAGCCTGCTGAGCAGCTGGAACTGTAGGCTCAAGCCACCATGCTTGGCTAATTTTTTTTATTTTGTAGGAAACAGAGTCTTACCATGTTGGTCAGGCTGGTCTTGAATTTCTGGGCCTCCCAAAGTGCTGGGATTACAGGCCTGAGCCCTCACACCCAGCCAGATGGCCTTTTGTTCACACTGATTTTGTTTCATAATAAAGTGGCACATGGTCTTGGAACAAATACTGAAAGAACTGAGCCGCTGCTGGCCCCACCCCCACCCTTCCCGAGGCTGTGCCTTGAGCCCACCCTGTGCCAGGTGTGCTGTGCCTGTGGACGCAGCCTCCCTCTCTCCGGCTGACAAGGCCACTGAGACCTCATGTGGGCGCTTCCTCCCCAGGGCTGCCGGAGCGTGGAGGAGTTCCAGTGCCTGAACAGGATTGAGGAGGGCACCTATGGAGTGGTCTACAGAGCAAAAGACAAGAAAACAGGTGGGTGGAGTCCCGGCTCGCCCCCTAGGGCGAGGGGAAGTGGGCCGGGCTGTCCCGGGAGCTGCAGGCGGCACCAGGTCTCACCTCAGCTGGGCAGCCGCTGGAGGTCAGTCCCTCAGCGCCTCTAGAAGCCGGAGGTCAGCCTGGCCCTGGGCTCCGCTGCTCCCTGGCAACAGCAGGCAGTCTGCCCCACAGGGCCGAAGCCGAGGCCGGGAGTGGTCTGTGCCGGTTCGGGTCTGAAGGCGTCTCCGTCTTGTGCCTGTTCACGTTCCCAGCGTCCCACCCAAGCAGGAGTGTGAGCCGGGGACTCCCCAGCACCTGAGGCCGGCTCTGCTGGGGAAGTCGCATGGCTGTGGGGCTCCCAAGTGGCTGGGCGTGTCTGTGGTGTGTGGAGAGTGGGGAAGCCGGTCATAGGTTGCGAAGACCCCAGCTGGGACATTTTCCTGGTGCCCGCCTGCCCCCATCTAGAACAAGGCCTTCCTCCATGACATGCTAACACTCGGCACCGCCTGCAGTCCCTGCTGAATGAGGCTGCTGTTGGTACTATGACTTTGAGAACTCCTGTCAGTGCCATCTGTGTGTTCTTACAGACGAGATTGTGGCTCTAAAGCGGCTGAAAATGGAGAAGGAGAAGGAGGGTTTCCCAATCACGTCACTGAGGGAGATCAACACCATCCTCAAGGCTCAGCACCCCAACATCGTCACCGTCAGAGTGAGCAGGGCCCCTGCACCGGCCCCGGGTGGAGGCTGTTCTAAGGGGCTCCCCTGCATTTAGCAGAGTCCTTCACAGACCACACAGAAGCAGGCATTCCCTCCTGGTGGCACTGGAGGTCCTTACTGTCCCCCAGCACCTGCGTCCGGGTCCAGGTGGGGTGGGTGGGGACTGGCGGCGCCCAGCACCCTCAGAGCCGTGCCCTGCAGGAGATCGTGGTGGGCAGCAACATGGACAAAATCTACATCGTGATGAACTACGTGGAGCATGACCTCAAAAGCCTGATGGAGACCATGAAGCAGCCGTTCCTGCCAGGTACAGCCACACCCGGGGCTCCAGGTACATGGGTGGGAGCGGGGTCCTGGTCGCCCCCTCGGCGACACTGCTGCAGGGTGCGGGCCAGGCCAGCTGCGTCCACAGGGAAGGCCTCAAGAAGCCTCTGTTGCTGCTGAGGCGAGTGGGCCACCCTGAGGGCCCCGGGCTGGGGGCGGCCAGGTACACATGTGAGGCTGTCTCCTCCCAGGGGAGGTGAAGACCCTGATGATCCAGCTGCTGCGGGGGGTGAAGCACCTGCATGACAACTGGATCCTACACCGTGACCTCAAGACGTCCAACCTGCTGCTGAGCCATGCCGGCATCCTCAAGGTGAGCCCCGTCCCAGGGCCATCCCAGGGCCACCTGCCCGGCCTGCTCACAGCCACCCTTCTGTCCTTGCAGGTAGGGGACTTTGGGCTGGCACGGGAGTACGGATCCCCGCTGAAGGCCTACACCCCGGTGGTGGTGACCCTGTGGTACCGTGCCCCGGAGCTGCTGCTGGGTGCCAAGGTGAGTCCCGGGCATCTGAGTGCCTCCCTCCCCCCACACAGCCTCCCAGCTTGACGGGCCCTGGCCCTCCTGAGCCTCTCCTGGGCCCTTAGGAATACTCCACGGCTGTGGACATGTGGTCGGTGGGCTGCATCTTTGGGGAGCTGCTGACGCAGAAGCCGCTGTTCCCCGGGAAGTCGGAAATCGACCAGATCAACAAAGTGTTCAAGGTAGGCCTGGGGCCGGCACAGTCTCTGTGGCACGCATCCCCTGCTGCAGGCGCCCTGTGGGCTTGTCGAGGAGCCGCAGGAATGCAGCTAGGGGGCCACCCAGAGGCCTCCTGGTGGCTTCTCTTCTCTGCCGGGACACAGATGCCGGCACCGTGGGCCACTTAGCGTGGCTGTTGCAACACTTCTGTCTTTCAGGACCTGGGAACCCCCAGTGAGAAAATCTGGCCCGGCTACAACGACCTCCCAGCAGTGAAGAAGATGACCTTCAGCGAGTACCCCTACAACAACCTCCGCAAGCGCTTCGGGGCCCTGCTGTCCGACCAGGGCTTCGACCTCATGAACAAGTGAGTCCCCGTGCAGCCACCGGCTGGCTCACTGCCTTCCAGAACTGTCCAGTGCCTGGCCCCCTCCATGCCCTGAGCCCCATCCCACACAGCCCATCTTTGGGGGACCCAGTGGGGCACACAAGCGCCTCCCGGACCTCTGGCCCTCTCCCCCCAGGTTCCTGACCTATTTCCCCGGGAGGAGGATCAGCGCTGAGGACGGCCTGAAGCACGAGTATTTCCGAGAGACCCCCCTCCCCATCGACCCCTCCATGTTCCCCACGTGGCCCGCCAAGAGTGAGCAGCAGCGTGTGAAGCGGGGCACCAGCCCGCGGCCCCCTGAGGGAGGCCTGGGCTACAGCCAGCTGGTGAGGGGTCTGGCGGGTGGGGCGTGCCCACGGGGGTGCTGGCTTGGGCAGGGTCCTCACGGTAGCCGACTCGTGTCCAGGGCGACGATGACCTGAAGGAGACGGGCTTCCACCTTACCACCACGAACCAGGGGGCCTCGGCCGCAGGCCCTGGCTTCAGCCTCAAGTTCTGAGGGTCAGAGTGGACCCCAAGTCATGGGGAGAACTCAGCGGGGACCACAGGCACAGCTTCTGCAGCTGGAGCTGCCATGAGTCTCAGAACTTCATCTTATTGTGTGTTCCATGTTTTGTTTTATTTTGGTTTGTAAATTTGTAGAATTAAATCATTTTCCTTGTGGAGGAAAGAGCTGTGTTTTCAGGTCTACTTGACTTGCTTGCGCCCAGGGAGGAGAGGGTGGCGTCTGAGGGTCCCCCCCACACCGTCTCCCTCTCGACACACATGGGGCTGGCTGGGCCGTGGTTTTGGGGCGGCTGGTCGGGGCAGGGTCAGTTTTGGAATCTTCGGAGCTGGAGACCCGTTTCTGTGTTGGGATGAGCAATGCCTTCCTGCCCCGATTCAGGCGTCCAGACCAGCCATCCACGCAGGCCCTGGCCCCAGCCCCAGCCCAGGTGCGCCGGCAGCCTCATTACAAGTTCTAAAGTGTATTAACGTACCCTTGGAGGAAAGCTCTGGCCTGAGACCACGTCTGGGAGGGGACTCTCAGGCCCCCCAGACTCTAGGGGGACACGATGAGGTGGGCAGCTGTGGCCTCTGACCCCACGTGGGCCAATCTCTTCCCCGGGCAGGAGGGGTGCTCATACCTCCCCCAGGGCCTCCACTCTGGCAAGGTGGTCCCCTGGCCCCTACTTGCCCTGGCACCCTGTGCCAGTCCTCCCAACCCCCACCCACACCCACTTGCAGAGGATCCCGGAGGCCCATCCCACCTCCTTCAGGAAGCCCCCCTTGCCTCCCTCCCCCATGTCTGAGTGAGTCCTACACAGAGACCCCAGGCTCCCTGGGCTACCCCATGAGCTGCCCCTGGCACTGGGGCCTTCGCTCATCCCTCTTTCCCAGGGGCCACCTCGGCAGAGCCCATGCCATCCTGTGCTGTACCTGTTGTCTGCTATGTGGGGAGCAGGGGGACCCTGGTCCTAAGGATGCCCACCTCTCAGAGGGTCAGGGGCTAGGGTGTGTCCACCTGCCCAGACTGGCTGCTGCGACCTCCCAAGAAAGAGCAGGAGACATCAAGGAGAAAGTGCTTTATCAGCCGTGCTCCACGTGGGCTCAGCCCCGCACTCGGACTCGCCAGGAGTAGGTGGTCAGCACGCACTGCTGCCTGCGCACCACACAGGTGTAGGTGCCCTCGTTGACGGCGTTGGCGATGATGCTCAGCTGCGCCTCGCCCAGGGCCAGGTAGCCGGGGTAGGAGAACTCCAGTGGCTCCTGGTCCTTGTACCAGCTGTGGGGGGGGGGGTCTCCTGTAGGCTCAGCCCCCACTGCTGCCTGGGCTGCCCACCCCGAGGACCACCAGGCTGCCACTCACTACACTTTCCCCTTCTTGTGGAGGATCTTCTGGCCACAGCGGAAGGTCACGTTCCTGCCCTCAGGCACCAGCCTGGTTTTGGTCCTGGGGGGCGGTGGGGTGGCAGCCACCGTGGGGAAGGGGAATTCTGCTCGGGTTCGGGAGAAGAGCCCCATCAGTGTCCCCCCAGCCCAGACCGTGGCCAAGACCCGGCCCCCACGCAGCCCCGCCGCGGCCTCGGGCGTCACCGTAGCAGAAGTCGCAGCTGCTGGGGCAGAGCCTCTTCATGAGCCGCCGGCGGGCATCGCAGAAGCCCCTCCGCGCCCAGGACGTGCACACGAACAGCCTGTCCAGGCATCCTGCCGGGAGCGTGGGGAGCTCGGCCGGGCTCAGGACCGCCTGGTCACCGCCTCCCGCCCGACAAAGGGACTCACCGTAGAGCCGGTGCAGCCCCCACAGCTCGTCCTGGGACAACGCCTTCCAGCCGCGCAGCGTGGCGTTCAGGTGCATGAGCGCCCTGCCGTGCTGTGAGTGCATCAGGCCCAGCGCGTGGCCGATCTCGTGGGCCGCCACGTGCACCAGGTCAGTGAGCCACACGCCTGCGGGCCCCGCCGGTCAGCGCCTGGGAGCCCCGAGCCCAGCCCCGCCGCCCGCGGCCCAGCTCCCCGAGGCCCGGCACATCTGCTGGAGCGCAGCCGCGGAGCCGCCCTCGGCCGCAGCCACGGAAAGATAAGAATGTTCTGGGCCCAGGCGGTGAGCTCGGCCCCCAGGAATGCAGCTCCAGCTACCGCTCCAGCGGCGCAGGGGGATGGGAAGGGGAGTTCAGGGCTGCCGGGACTAGGGGCTCCCACGGGCTCTCCTCCTTGCCTGCTTGACCCCAGGAGCAGCCATCACCCCGGAAACCAAAGCCCGCCCGCTGCAGCCCCAGTGCTGCGGGGGAGAGGCCCCCGGAGGCCAGCCTGGAGGGTCACCTTTCTTCCAGCTGTAGCGCGTGGGGCCCAGGACCCAGTACTCGCTGTCGTCGAAGTGGATGCCGCCGTGCGGGGGGAAGAAGGCGTGGGCCAGCTCCCCAGTGGGGCCGTCGAAGCAGTGGTGCAGCGTGGAGACCAGGCAGTCCGTGTGGTTGATCGGGTAGAAGCCTGCGGGGAGCACGGGGCTGAGAGGCCGGGCGCGCACAGCCGGGCCGGGCTGGGGGTGGGCGCCCACCTATCCGGAGGTCGCTGGGCTGCTCGGGAGCCACCTCGCGAAAGCTGAAGGGGGACACGTCGCTCCACATGCGGAAAGCGGCAGCCAGGGCCCGCCGGGTCTCCCGCGGGCTCAGCAGGTTCCGCGGGAAGGAGAGGATCCTGCCGGGAAGGTGAGCTCAGAGCGGGCCGGCCG
This sequence comes from Plecturocebus donacophilus, assembly GCA_004027715.1. Classification (NCBI taxonomy): domain Eukaryota; kingdom Metazoa; phylum Chordata; class Mammalia; order Primates; family Pitheciidae; genus Plecturocebus; species Plecturocebus donacophilus. Next base: position 2,674 of record PVKP010045794.1, on the reverse strand, counting down.
CGCCCTCCCCCGGGCCCGGCCGCGGCGCACCTGTAGGTGAGGTTGAAGTGGTCCCAGCGCAGCCTGGCTGGGGTCAGCGTGTAGCGGCGTCTGCGGGAGGGCAGTGAGCCCGGGACGCGGGTGGGGGGGACCCCCGCGAGGCCCAGCGCAGCGACGTCTCCCTTCAGGGAAGAAAGCGTGAGTGGGAGGCGTGGGTGACGGTCCCCAGGGCCGAAAACTGCCCTGGACAATGGACTGGAAAGAAACGGGGGTGGGGGTGCCCGGGCAGGAGCGGGCGTGGCGGGTCCTGCCTGCGGTCTGGGGTCTCTATCCCGAGCGCCCGTGGCCCGTCCCTGGGAACGCGGCCCAGGGGAGTGGAAGGGGCTGAACAGGAGGGCGCGCCTCCCACCCCTCCCAACAACCGGACACAGCGGACTTCCGACCTCGGGACGCACGTCCGGACCCGCAAACACCCGGCAGACCCCGCACACGTCCTGCGGGCCCCTAGAGACCAGACCCACGGACGGCAAACCGCAACCCCAAACGCGGCCTACCCGGGCCGCTCACCTGCGCTGCGCTCCCGGCCGGCACCGCGGGGGCCCCCAGCAGGGCCAGCAGCACCAGCGCGCGGAGGAGGCACAGGGCGACCAGCCCCGCTCCGCGCCAGCGGCTCTCGCCGCCGGCCCCCGTGGCCTCCGAGGGGACACAGCCCCCGCGGCCCATGGCGGACTCGCTGTGGGGCTCAGGGCTGCATGGGGCAGCGCGGCGCGGGGCCCGGGGCCGCAGAGCCGCCGGGGAGGATCCGGAGGGGAAGCGGCGGCTGGGCGGCTCGAGTTACAGCCCCGGGGGGGGGGGACGGGGCGGGAGAGGGGGCAAGGCTGCCCCTGAAGGGAACCAGCTGGCCCGTCCGGGCCGAGCCGCCTGCTGCCTCCGGCCGGGGACATGGGGACCTGGGTCCCGTGGCCGGGGACAGACGCCGGGGCATGGGCTGCTGGGCGGGGTCGTCGGAGCGGGGGCCGAAGAGGGCCCCCCGCAGCCAGGGAAGGGCAGCGCCAGCGCTCCCGCTCCCGAAAGGGCAGCCGGTGGGGGTCCCCACGCCTGCTGGGTACTGAAGGGCCTGGTGGCTTCTTCCCGAACGGAATCCCCAACAGTCCCCTGAGCCCGGCATGAGCGGAGCCTCCATCCCGGCCCAGGCGACTGAGCTGGGCCGCAGGGGACGCGCCGCCCGCCTGACAGTGTCCCTGAGATGGGAGGGGACGGCAGGATGGGGACGTGGCAGTGAGTTCGGGGCGGCGGAGGGGGGCGGAGAGGGTGCCAGGCTGCGGGGTGTCCCGGAGGGCCGGGAAGGGGCGGGCCCTGGCTCGGGAACCCCGCAGGGGGCAGCACGGGAGGTGGAGGGTGTGTGGCCCCTGAATCCCCCCCACGCTAGGCCCCAGTAAAGGGGAGAGGGAGACGGGAGGGGAAAGGAAGCGGAGCCAGGCGCCGGGCGTGGAGGTCTGGACCGTCCTGGCGGGGGCGGGGGCGCAGAGGCCCGAAGGCTCGACGGGGCGGCCGCGGCCGGCGTCCAGGTGCGAGCGGCGCTGGACTGGGAACCCAGACCCGGCAGCGGCGTCCCGCGGGGCGGGGGTGGAGAATGGGGCAGAGGGGCAGGAGGTTCCGAGCCGGGCAGGCCTGGGTCGCGTCCCTCCCCGTTTTCCGCGCCGGCCTCGGGCCCAGGGTGACGGCGGCGGCCGGGCCAGCGGGGTCAGCGCCAAGCAGCTGGCGGCGGCCGCGGGCGGTTCTTGGAAAGCGCGAGCCGCCGGGCCCCGCCGCGTATTTGCTCCGACACCGCCCCCCGCGCCCCGCCCCGCCCCGCTCGCCCCCGCCTGCGGGCGCCCTTCCCGGCTCCGGGCTCCCAGACCTGCCTGGGACGCCCCCAAATCCCTCCTGGGCCAGGACCCCGCAGGGATTTGGGATCCTGGGGAGCGCTGGGGTCCCTGGGTCAGGGCGAGTCCCCGCAGCCGCGCCCAGGACGCCAGAGGGGGCGCGGAGGCGAACGCAGGAGCCTGGGTGGCGGGAGGTGGCTGCGCCCGCGGGAGTCCCGGCCTGGAGGCCGCCGTCTGGGCGGGAGTCTGGATCCGAGCCGGGGGCGGGCAGGCGGACCCCGAGGGAAGGGGAGGTCCCCAGGGGAGGACCCCGGAGGCGCCCGGCCCCCCCAGGCAGACAACGGAGGCAGCGTCCGAGAATCTTTTTATAAAACACAGGGCGGGGGCTCGCGAAGGCAGCTCGGGCGTGGCGGGCGCGCGGCTCACACGAAGATCTGGATGCGGTCGCGGATGGGCTGGCGGCAGATCGGGCAGGCGCTGAGCGCGGCGCCGCAGGGAGCGCATGCGCCGTGGCCGCACTGGAACACGAGGCGGATGTGGCTGTCGATGCAGATGGGGCAGGTGATGCGCTCCTCCATCTGCCGGTAGCGGCTCTGCAGCTCCTCCACCAGCTGGCGCGGCGGGCCGGGGGCGGGGGCTGCGCTCACCACCTCGGAGCCGTCTGCGGGGGCGGGGGCGGGTGTGAGCTGGGAGCCCTGGGACAGCGGGGACCTGGGGCGCAGTGTCATCTGGGATGGGTTGACCTGGAAGGGGAGTGGGTGTGACCTGGAGGCAGAGCTGGGGCCGCCTGCGGGCGGGATGGGAACCCTGAGGATGGGGCTCGAGGTGGT
>PVKP010045793.1:0-15944 GCA_004027715.1 Plecturocebus donacophilus | reverse complement strand
AGGAGGGTGATGAGGCTCAGCTGGAAGGTGTGGGAGGGTGGTGATCAGGCACAGCTGGAAGGTGCCCAGTGCCAGCTGTCAGTTTCCCTCTGGCTCAGGGAAGATGAATCTTTCTCCAAGTGCTGGCCCTTTCACAGACAAATGGGAGCAGCTGCTGGGAGTGGGGCAGGGGTGAGGGATTGGAGGGGTGGGTCTGGGAGTGTGAGGGTTCACGGGAAGCTACTTTTACATCCTTCCTGCTGCCTCTTGCCTGGCAGGAAAGAGCCTGGGAGGGCCAGTTTCACATCCTCAGCTGCCAGTTCTGCTTTTGGAAGAATCACAGTTGATGATTAGGAGTCCCAGGAATCTTGATGTGTCAGGGGTCTCCCCTCCCCAGCCCTCTGCTTCTGAGCCTTAGGGACAGAGATGTTGGCAGAGTCTGGGAGCCAGGACCAGTCCTTGTCTTGAACTACCTGCAAGGCCTAGTGCATGGAACACTGCAGCACAGCAAGTGCATCCTTAAGCTGAATAGCTCCAAGTGCCACCTCCTTCGGGCAGACCTCTCTGTTTTCTCCTTTTCTCCAAGCTGAGAGGGACTGGCTTCCTCTGAAGGCTGGAAAGACTCACTCACTCGTTCACTCAATCATTTAGTCCTCACCTGCCAAGGGCCTCCAGTGTACCAGCCCCTTGGCCTGCCCCTCTCCCGTGGCTGACTTGTCTTGAAATAACTCAAGTGCCCTTTACTGTGAAGGCCCCAGGGAAGGTTCTACCTTAGGATAGCCCTTGGTCCCTCAACCTCAGTAAGAACAGGAGAGCCCCAGGTTAGCGGAGTCTCACTGAGCTAGACTCAGAGTTCATTTCTGCTCTTTCCCAGCTGTGTGTCTTTTGCCACGTTACCCAGCTTCTCCCAGGCATCTGTAAATAGGCTTCACCATCCTTGCAGGGTGTGTGGGGAAAGCGTCTGACACAGGGCCTGGCTTCCCACAAGCAGTAAGTGGCAGCCCTCGCTGTTGGTATCGCTTCTTAGGCCGTGGGACCTCCAGAGCCAGATCCGTCCTCGTTTGTAAAGTGAGACTCATGTACCTGATGGGAGGGTTGGTGTGAGGGAGATGAGAAACAGCCTGGATGCCTGGGAAGCAACATGCACCGGACCCCCCTCCTCCTCCCTGACCCACCCCTTCGGCTGCTTAATCACAGGCACGCACATGCACACATGTGCACACATACAAACATGCATGCATGCACACACCGCCGGCTCTCCAGCCTCAAGGCCTTGCTCACACTGTCCCCGAGCTGCAATGCCTTCCCCAAATCTCTTCCCTCCTGTCCCCCTTTCAGAGGCCAGCTTGAGCCCACCTCTCTCAGGGAGTCTTCCCCAACCATCCCAGCCCTTGGGAATGTGAACCCCACATGTCAGGACAGCATCCTGTGAACCCCAACTTGTCAGGACAGCATCCCCACCCCAAAACCTGGTTTTAAGGCCCTCAAGAGGTAAGAAATCTCAACCAGGTTTCTCACCACTCCCCCATCCCATCTGGCCCCTAAGGACGGAGAATACCCCTCTTTGGGTGGGCTTCAGTCGGCCCTGCCCTACCTGGAATGTCTAGTGTGCCCACCCTGAGCCTTTTGACCTCTGCTCAGCCTTCTCCTCCCCACTCCGCCTGTGCTGTGGCCTCAGCCAGTGACTCGCTCTCATCTCGTTTAGGTTTGGCCCAATCGCGTCCTCTTCCGCGGCGCAGCCCCCATGCCCCTCTGCCCCCTGGGCTGGCTCCTAGCACTGTGCTCCTGCTCTGCCTTGCTGAGCCCTGCCTAGCCCAGGGCCGATCCTGGCACAAGCCTGTCTTCTGCTTTCCGAGGCCCCTTCCCAGGCAGGGTCTGTGTGTGCCTGGTTGGCAGAGGGAGCATGGCCTTGGGGTCAGAAGGCCCGAGCTCTCATCCCAGGGCTGTCACTCAGTAGCTGTTCAACATTGGCCAAGTTGACCTTCTCTTGGGCCCCCACACCCCCATGCCTGAAGTGGCATCCGCCGTGAAGTCCGTCTCTCAGGGCTTCTGTGAGATCCAGAGGCGATTGGGCAGGTGAACGCGCTTTGAGAACTGTGACGTTGTACCGTTTGCTCCACTGCCCAGCAGGCAGCCACGTTTGCTGAGATGACTGGAGGTGTGCGAGCGAGGGTCTTGAGGCTTTGGTGGCTGCTGTGAGCCGATCCCCACCTTGGCTGCCATGGGGTCTTGGAGGCAGATTTGTGAGGGCAGCATTTTCCCTTTCCACTGTGTCTGGGGTGGCTGCCCAGGGTGGAGCCTGTGTTGGGTGCCTCCTGCACCCAGTGGCTTTGTGTGGAGTGGGAGGTGGCCCAGCTGGGGCAACTTGGCAGGCCCCAGCCTGTGGGTTAGAGGCCTTGGCACCACTGAGCTGGCCTGACTTGGAGAGTCACACAGCCCCTGGCCTGACACACAGTCCCTCTCTTCCATTCCAAGCTCGGGCCTCAGAGAAACGGGGCAGCAGCTGCAGGGAAGACGTGTGCACGGCATGGGGGTGAGGAGCCCGGGGACACCAGACCTCCCTCGTGCCTGGCCCACGGAGCGCTTCATCTCATTTGCTGGCTGGGTTCTCACACCCACCTGGACGTCATCTGTGGCCCACGTGCCCACTCTTCTTTCTTCATCCGTCTCTCTCATCCTTTCTTCCTTCTTTTCTTTTGTAACAGATGATGTAACTTGCCCCTGGTCCCACAGCTGATTAGGATCAGGCCAAGTCAGTCCGACCTCAGGCCCTGCTTTCCCACTGCTCCCTCTGCCCACAAGAACAGAGCGGGTCCGTCCTCTGGGACGCGCTGAGCTCCAGCCCTGGCAGAAGTGAGGCTGCGGGAGGCACTGTGAACCTAGGCCTTCCTCCCTGCTGGGCTTCCTCCAGGTTCCCTGGCTTTGTGGGAGCCCTGGGTCTCTCCCCCACAGGTTGGGGTGATGGTGAGGTGGAGGGGTGTCCCCCAGGCCGTAGGCATGATGACAAGGGGTAAAACCCAACAGAGGCCCATGCTCTTCCACTCCTTCCTGGGGACTGTGAAGTTCAAACAGGGCCTTGTGTCCCCGCCTCCCGCAGGCTCTCTGAGCCCTCGCCATGTGTCGGTCCTGCCTCTGTGTTCCCAAAACACCCTGCACAATCAGCTTAGTATTTTGTATTCTCCTTTGACTGTGATCTCTGGGATGGGGGGAAGGCTGGCAGAAAATCACTTAGCGTGGCGCCAGGCACATAGTGAGTGCTCAGCAAGTGTGAGCCATTGCGTTGCTGTGGCTTCAGCGCTCTATCCACAGTGTCTGCAGTAGTACGCACTCTGGGTGGGACCCCTGTCATCAGGGAGATATATTAACAGCACGGCAGCTGCACACACAGGGAGCACTCGCTGTGTTCTGGGCACTGCTCTGAGCACTTTTCACCCATTGACTCATCTCATCTTTTCATGGCCCTTGTGCTGGTCACTCTTCTTATCCCCATTGCACAGAGGAGGAAACTGAGGCACAGAGAGGGTAAGTGACTTGCCCAGGGTCACACAGCTTGGATGTGTTTCCCAGCAGTCTTGCTTCAGAGGCTGTGCTGTCATAAATATGTGCAGAAGAAAGGAAGAAATGGACAAGACTCAGGATGTAGAGGAGGAAAGAAAGACAGGGACCTCATGTTGGCTGAGCAGCCACCACGTACCAGGGATGGTGCACGTCACTGATGTCTTCGGAGACGTCAGGGGATTCGCCCAGGGTCACACAGGAGCCAAGGGCATGGCTGAGATTTGAGCCCTGGCTGATTTCCAGTCCCCTCCTCCCCATCCTATCCCACCAGCTCAGGCCCAGGGAGCCAGCGCAGTCCAAGGGCCCCCTAGGTACCCCAGCAGCCTCAGACCTCATAGTTGAGTTGGGGCAGGACAAGGAGTCGCTCAGTGAGGCCACTCATTACCAAGGCGTTTGGTTCTAACCTGCCATAGACGAGGAGTTTAGAGGAAGGAGCAGAGCCAAGTGGGTGACCTTGAATAAGCCCATTGCCCTTGCCACCCCTCAGTTTTTCCCTTCTGTCCCTCAGGGCTGCTGTGTAGGTCTCATGAGCTAACAAAGCTGGAAATGACGAAAGCCAAGCTGAACAAAAGTTAAGAGCTTTGTAGAAATAAAAGTACTTTTATTGATGAACATCTAAAGGCTTGCCTAAAAGTGTGGTCAGTGGACTGGCAGCAGTGGCAGTATCTGGAGCTTATCAGAAATGCACAGCCCCGGGCCTCAGGCCCCGCCCCCATCCTGCTGGGTCAGAATCTGCATTCTCACAAGCTGCCCCCATCGTCCATGGGAAACTCTGGACTGGGAATTTCTAGCTTCCCAGTTCCCCATTCCTGGAGGCTGCCTCTTGGGCCTTCTCTCCATAGCCTACAAGGGGTTCTTGGCTGGAAATTCCCACCTCATTGGAGGAAACGCCATGACCCAGCCAGACGCCTGCCCTGCTTAACTGCTTAGGAGTTGTGAGTGCAACAGGGCTCAGCTGAAGCTGGGCAGAAGCTCTGACAGTCTGTCCCTCCAGCAACCTCTGATGAGACCGACCTCATTTGTTGGGAATGAAACTCCCACCAGTATCAGCAAGGCCTGTCGGACCTGGGACAGGGTGTGGGGAGGAGTGAGGGGATACCCTCTGCCTGGGCTCAGGAGGGCTAGGGGTATCTTCTGAACAAGCGAAGGGTGTTTGTACCAGATAGTCTCCATCTTCACACAGGAGGGCCAAAGGTTGAAACTGCAGTTGGAATGTTCCAGGTTAGAAATAAGAAGCAATGTCCCAGCTGCGCAGGAGCAAGCCAGCCAAGGACACGGAAGGCTCCATCCCCTTAAACGTGTGACCAGTGTGTGTGAGGTCGGGAGGCAGAACTGGAACGGATTCCTAGAGGTCCTGTGCCCTGCCCTGAAATGATTTTAACCTCAGGAAGCCGAGGGACTCATCTAAGGTCACACGGCAAGGAGCCCTGGCTTCTGATTCCCTGTACCTGGGGCCTGTCTTCATGTCAGGCCTCCCTGGAGGCTGGGGAATGACCTTGATGACCTTAGTAACCTCTCTTGAAGCAGCCTGGAGGTTTCGAGCATGCAGGTGGGAGGACGAGAGGGGCTGGCTTTGTGAGGCTAGCAACTGTGTGTGTCTCACTCTGTCAGCCTTCGTGGTACTCAAGATCATTAGGAATACCCCAGGGGCAGAACTACTCTGAGACAGGTGCAGTGAGTCAGGGCCAGGAACCCCGGAGCCCAAGGGGTCCAGGCAGAGGAAGCAAGTAGAGGCTTGGGAGCCCTGGCGTTGGTGAAGAGGCTGGGAAGCAGCACTGTGCATCCTTGGGCCAGTCACTTGCAGTCTCTGTTTCCCTATGTGTAATGTGGAGGAGAGGTTAAATAAGATCAGTGATTCCACACTGGGGCTTCGCATTAGAACCAACTGAGTTTGTTTGTTTTGGTTTGGTTTTTGGTGCTAGAAATTCGGGTTCAGTAGATCCAGGGTGGGCCTGGCCACAGGCATTTTCTCAGCTCCCCAGGTGGTTCTGACAGGCTACTGGGCAAAAGCACCATTACCAGGTCTGAAATGGTGGGGCGCTCTGGCAGATGTGGGGATTGCCGGTGATCATAACGACGGTTATCCTCCTGAGGTCCTGGGAATGCAAGATTACAAGGTTCCAGGAGACTCCCAAATGAACATTGCAGAGGTTCTCGCTTCTAACTCTGTCTGATGTTCAGGCCCAGATTCCCTAGATCATGTGATTGCAGCTTTATTATTCTGGGAAGCGAGGCTTCCCAGGACAGAGGATTCTGATACTTGCATGTTCTGGTTTTGCAACTTTAAGAGCGTGAGACTCTCTAATAATTCTATATACCTAAAGTAGATGCTTCTGAAACCATCCACGTGTTTCTATGTTCCAGCGTGCGGGTGTTATTCCTCTCCACAGTGAAGACCCTCCGTGTCTGTCATTCTCACACTTTCATTATCCCAAATTCTAGAGACTCCAGGAACATAGTTACTGTGGTACTAATATTTTTAAAATTCTAAGTTCAGCAGCTCTGTGACCTGTCATTTCATCTGGGCAGTTGGCTGCCAAGGCTTGGGGCCTGGCCTTTGTCTCCCCGAGACAAGGTGGTGATTGTGTAAGCCTGGACGCGTGCCCCCTCACCTCCTTGGCCTGGAGGCCTGTCTTGGGGGAAGGGGGAGGGTGGGGAGAGCAGAGACCCCACAGAGCTCTCACTTCTTTGGCCCTTCCTCCAACACTGGCGGTACAGGAGCGGAAGGCAGAGCGAGTGTGAGGGGCACATGTGACCCTGCGGCAAGGAGGGCAGCGGGTGGACATGTAGCCATGTCCCCAAATCGCTTCTTGCATCCTCCCATCTCACAGCAAAGCTGTCAATTCTGTGTGTCAGATTGGCTCAGACATTACAGGCTATCACACCCAAGGCAACTCCCTAAACTTCCTCTCTCTCTCCTTCTCTTTCTCTGTCTCTCTTTCTTTCTCTCTCTCTCTATCTGTCACACACACACACACACACACACACACACACACACACACACACACACACACGGACATGCACATATATGCCTTTTCCAGATAGGAAAACTGAGGTCCAGAAGGAGAAGGTGACACACCTGACAGAGCTGGCGTCCAAACTCAGGGCCCTGAACTCCCAGTTGTCATTGTATGGTCCTTTCCAGCTAGTCCAGCCCAGGTCTGGTTTTCTGTACAGAACCATCAGCTTTCTATAACCAAACTTCAGGTCCCTCCAAGGGGACAGGGGACCAGTCCTGCGATTCAGGATTGCACATTTAAAGCCTGTAGCCTGGCAGATTTCAACAGGCCCAGGAGAGGCTCCCCCTGCCCCTGCATGACCTCCTGGCCGTTTCCTGCCTGCCTGACCACAGTCTTCCGTTCCACTCCCCCAGGACGGGTGCCCGCCTTGTGCCAGCGCACGTCAGGCTCAGAGGCCAGGAGGCAGAGGCTGGGCTGAAGAGTCAGGCATGGGGAGGGGTCCCGCCACTCACTCACTGTGTGACCTTGAGAAAGTTCTTCCACCTCTCCGGGCCTCTCCATGCTGGGGGCCAGTGGATGGTAACTCACAGAGTTACTGTGAGGATTAAATGAGACCCCAGGGGAAAACCTGGCATGCTGGGAGGCAGGGGCAGAGGCTGGTCACATCCATTGCTCTCACTCAGCACTGAATCTATTTTGGGCCAGCAGCTTGTGTTTGTTGAAGGTAGCTGGGTAGACTTCCTTTTAATCCTTCAGAGGGTAGAATGATGGCTTTCAGACTCTCCTGGGTTTTCAGAAGGTTGGCAGGTAGAGGAGAAAGAGTCTAAAGGCCTTAGACATCTGAGATTTAGGCAGGTGTCCATATAATGATGATGTTGATGGTGATGGTGATGGTGATGGCGGTTATCGTTAACTGAATTCCAGCCACGTGCTTGGCACTCATGAGCTCCTTAAAGCTTTTTGACTGCCTGCCCAGTCAATCTTATTATCCTTACCTAATGGAGAAACTAAGCCTCCAGAGCATTTTAGAAACTTCTCCAAGCTGTTGCTGCCAGTAATGGCTAAGTCGGGATTCGAACCCAGGTCTCTAGGACCACATAGCCAGAGCTTTCAGTTCATACTCAGCTAGAAGAGGGGATGCAGGGCCACATGATGGATGGTGGCATCTCCCTACGTGGCTGCAGGCAGTCCGTGGCCTCGGAAATAGACATTTTCTAGAAGAGATGAGAGTGGTTGCATGTTCTCCTCCTTAGGTGGGATCCTCCCAATTTTCCATGTGGCTATTTTTATAACTTTTAGAAATTTAGAGCTGCCTCTGGCTGCCCGGTCTCTGGAGATGGGTGTAGCGCACCGGGCTCTGCATGGCCACCTAAACCGTGTACATACACGGGTCTGTCAAGGGGCAAGGGTGCACACGGGCATGTCTGCCCCTCGCCGATACACCTATGCACAATCGAACGCACAGAGGCCAGCCCAGGGGGCCCGGGAGCTTAGCAGGAAGCTCCTGAGCTGCCTCCCTTGGGGTTCTGCAGCCGGGGCTCTGCCTCCGCCACTCACTTCCTTGTCAGTTGACTTAAAACAGAGCTGGCAGGTCATGCCATGGTGCATGCCACTCGCTCTTTGTGTGCACGCATGCATGTGTGCGTGCGCGGCCGCAGACCTGTGTCCACCCAGGCCCAGTTCAGGGCACAGGCTCAGTGCTCTTGTGGAGGTGGGTCAGGAAAGTCCTTGCTCCAGGGCTTCCACAAGCCAAGACTCCCCACATGGTTCCTCCCACTCCCGAGATTCTGGCCTTCTGGGCTGCTGGGAGCCAGGAAAGGGCAGGAGAGACAGCCAGGGCCCTGTAAGGGGCACACGTTGGGGGCTCCAGGGACTGGGGACGGTGGACTTGCTGGGGGTCCTGCTCTGGCAAAGCAGGCCTCTAGGGCTGAGAAACCTCGGAGTGGGATGGCAGGGTCCCAGGGCTGAGTATGGCAGCTCCAGGAGGGGCCAGACCCTTCTGGAAGTCTCCTGACCCTTATTCTATCTCCACAGTTGCTTCACACTCTCCCCTGCACTGGCCTGAGATCCCAGCAGGTCTGAGCTTGGCCCAGCCTCATGGGTGTGTGGGCTGGAGTCACCTGGCCTCAGCCTCGTCCTCTGTAAAGTGCAGAGCCCATGGGCAGTGGAACGAGACCTTGGCAGTCCTGCTCTCTGCTCATCACTTTGAGATTTCTAAAAGTGGTTAAAATAGCCACTGGAAAATTGGGAGAATCGCACCAAAAGAGAACATGCAACCACTCTCATCTCTTCTAGAAAATGTCTTCTATTTCCCTGGTCATGGACTGCCTTCATGCCGGGCACTCTGAGCCCTGGAAGGCCGGGGCCGCCTTTCCCTCTAGACTCTGGTTCCATTCTCTCCCTTCTGGGTTTTGTTCTGCTGTAGGGTCAACACCCCTTCCATTGAGTCTTCCTTTGTGGCTCTGAAGAATTGTTTTGGGGCCCAGCAGGCAACTTAGAAGAGTGGGGAAAGCCCTGGGCTGCCACCGTGGCCTGTATTCACGTGGTTCCTGCTCCAAGCCTATTCCCACCTGCAGGGGAGTGTGTGTGTTTAATTATAGCACCATGCCGGGATGCCTGGCCATGCCTCCAAATCAGGTTTAGGGTGGACCCTACCCCCAGGGGCACCTTGAGCAGGCTCGCGTGACAGCCAGTCCTCCTTTCATCCATCACTGCTGGCGCAGGACACAGTCATCACCTTCCCTTGCACCACCCCGCCTTGTTCCCTAGTCAGAGCCAGGGCTGTCACGAGCCAAGAGGGTAGCATCTGGCTCAGGCCCCACAGCCACGAGGAGGATTGAGGCCACACACCTGGGAGTCACTCTCAAGCCCTCACTCTCCTCCCCCAAGGCTAGCCCAAGTGGGGACTCAACCTCCTGCTGTCTCAGGGGTCTCTCACCCTTCTCCCTCTGCCACCCCTCAGCCCTGACCACACCCCCACCGCCTCTCCCCAGCAATGTGGCGGCACCCCCTAATTGGTCTACTCATGTCCAGCACCTCCCGTCACTCAACAGCCAGAGATCTCACCATGCCAGGCTGACTTTCACATTTTCAGTGCTTCCCTGGCTCCCCGTACTCCTGGGCTGACACCTAACTCTATGATATGGTCCAGGACTTTGAGGCTGGAGTGGCCTGGCCTCCATGCTTCCTGTGGTCCAGCCCTTTGCACAGGCTGCTCCGGCCCCATGGGGCCCTTTCCACTGTGATCGTCACTCCTCCCCTGCCACACTGGCCAGATGCCCCCAGAACACGGGGCTCCACTCACCCTGAGCACATCCCAGAAGGCCAGACCAGTGTTCAAGCATGCTACTTTTGTCTGAGCAGTTACTGTGTATTTATTGCATACCTACTATGTGCCAGGCACTACTCCAGGCATGGGACATTCCGTAGTGAACAAGAAAGATGGGGAAAGAATGCAGTTCCCAATCTTTTAGGATGAGAGGTAGTAAAGAAATTGACACCAATGGGTATGCTATGGTGGTAGGTCATGTTCCGAGAAGGTTGTCGGGGATGGTGTCTCTGGGGACACGACAGCTTGAGTAGGGACAAATTAAGCAGGAGCAAATGGTATCTGGGGGAAGGGTATTCCTGGCAGAGGGGACAGCAAGTGCAAAGGCCCTGAGTGAGGCACTAACGTGCTTGGCCTGTTCGAGGAAGAGCAAGAGGGCCAGAGTGGGCCACCTGACCGCTCCAGCTCAGAGGAGAGTTGGCTGGGAACGGAGGGGCTTAGGCACAGGGTTGAACACATCCCCTGCCTTGCTCTCCCTTCTCCCGCCTCCTCCCCCAGCTGGGCAGCTCTTCTCTGGGGGACACAGATGGGTGCTTGTCTTGAGAGCCCCCCTTCTCCCCCTGCTCCTCCAAACACTCGCAGTGGGGACAGGAAGTGTCGGCCCTCGCCTTCCAGCTGCCCGGGTGGGACACCACTGAGCTGGGCTGGCCTGCTCAGGAAGGGACAGAGGCCCTATTGAGCCCGTTCTCTGGACCATCAGGGACAATAGCCACACTGAGGACCAGGAACAGCGACCAGCATGCTTGCCCAGGAAGTTGCCAGGCTGCTGCCTGCCCCATCCCCATCCTCCCCTGTCCTCTGGCTTTCTCCTCCAGCTACTTCTCCCAGGGTGATGGTCATGTCCAAACGTCCACTTGTCCTTCACCTGCTCCCCAGAGCCCCGTGTCCTGTGCCAGATCCACGCTGGGCCCAGGGAATCAGAGGGGAGCCCTACAGCGTCTCTGTCCCTGAGGAGAGGGCAAGGAGGGAGGTGACAGACACACAAACTGAGAGAGGTGTCTCCTAAGTGCTTCCTATAGAGATCCATAAGGTACAGGGGGTCCCTGGAGGGCAGGGGAGGTATCTGCTAGGACTGCAGGTTGGGAAGTCTCCCTGGAGGAAGAGTCATACTTCTAAAGAGCTCCCGCAGCCAGGGTCATGCCTTGAAGGCACAGCAGCACCCAAGTGGTCCAAGCCACGTGAGAGCTAACCTCTGTTACAGGCCCAGAGGCAGACTCTGTCCACCTCTCAAGCCTGTCTACTCGTGGAACTATTGCATTGGAAGGATCTTTAGGGATCATCTAGGCACAAGTCACGTGTGCCTGCTGCCCCAGCCGTGGCAGGGCAGGAACCACGAAAATTAACCCATTCTTGCCTGTTGAGCTTGGATGTAGCTGCAGAATCCTTCACACCACAGTTCTCTGGTGACAAGCAACGAGTGGACACACAGGGGGAAGTATTTGCCTTTCCTGGTTTTAGTTTATCCCCGCATCATGGACGGATGGGGAAACCGAGACCCAGGCAGGGAAGTGGGCTTATCCCAGGTCACAGAGCGTGTTGCTGGCAGTGTGTTGGAGCTAGGTCAGGGGCAGGAGGAGGTGAGACACGCCCACTGTAAGGAGTTGAGGCTGTGAACCATCAGAGACCGGGAATGGCTGACTGCCCTGAACAGAGCTGCAGTGTGGCTTCCCACTCTGAAGAGGGGATCCCCTTTCTTCTCTGCCATGGCACCCACTTCTTTCATAGCTCTCATCACCGCTTTAATGATCTGAATGGGATACTTGCTTTTCTTTTCCTCCGTGCCTGGCTGTAAGTTCATGGGGGCCAGGGTTGCATCTGTCTCGTTAACCAACCTTCTCCAGTGCCTCGTGAGTGCCTAATTCATTGTTGTCAAGGGCACATGTGGAGGGGAAGTAAATGCACACGGTGATTGGTGCTTCAAAGCCTTCCCGGCTCCCTGGCTGGTGTTTGGCCTGCAGAGAACAAGCAGGATCCCTGGAGGTAGCTGGGATCCAGGCCTCAAGCTGCTGAGATACATGCCAGTCCATGGTGAGCAGCTGGCCTTTAGCCTGGGTAGTCCCTGAGCTCCCTGCAGGGAAACCGAGGCCCAGAGTGCTACAATAATGAGCCAGGAGTCCCGCAGGCAGAGCAGGGAGCTAAGCTGGGGTCATCTGGCTTCTGTCCAGGCTTCTGGGCACCCAACCTTGCCACCAGCCTCCAAGTCTGTAGCTCAGGGGCTGACTTTTCCCGACAGCTGGGCCCACTGGGAGCTGTGTGTGTTGGTGCCAAGGCAAACATCAGTGGTGGAGGTGGGGGCAGGAGGTGCCTGCAGGCTCTGTGTTCCTTTGCCTTCCTGAACAGACAGGCCTGGAGCCCCTGAGCAGCCAGGCCTCCTGCTCCACGATCATTGTTCCCGGTGATGGTTTCCAGATGCTGAGGAGTCACAGGTTTGGGGCTGGGCCAGGAGAGCCAGGCCAGCCCTCTCCAGCACCCCGCCGCCACCGACACCACCGTGGGTCCTGCTTTTCAAGAGATGTCTCAGGTTCTCAGGCCCTCCCCAGACCTATTGATTCTGAGCCTCTGGGGCTGGGGCAGAAGTGTGCAATGTACCAATGCCCTGATGGTCCTGTGCGTGCTCTTGAGAGTGAAGAACAGCGCATGATCTAGAAGCAGGGGTTCAGGAGTCTGGAATCAGAAAGACAAGCACAGCTGTGTGGCTTCAGAGCAAGCCTTCACTTCCTGCTGGAGAACGTGTACTGGTGCTCCCAGCCCCATGTGTGGTATGATTACTGTGCGATGGTCAGCCCGGCTCCCATGCCACTGAGTGCCCCTCTGGGACAGGCACTCCCTGGGGACAAGTCTGCACCCTGACTGGTGCTCCACCCCATCAGCACTTTAAAGGCGCTGGCTCAGACCCTAGCAAAGATGCCATGTGTATGCACACAGGTTGCAGGGCATGTGCCCAGCTTGCCTTCAGCAGATGTGGAGGGAGCCCTGGGTTGGCCTAAGGGCCCTGGGGCACAGCGAGTGACAAGATGAGCCCTGGGGTGAGGGGGCAGAGACCAGAAGGGTCCCTGCAGGCAGGGCAGTCAAGGAGGCTGCTAGGAGGAAATGCAGCTTCCACTGGATTTGTTAGGGAGACAGGGTGTGCCAGGTAGTGAAACTGGGGTGTGGAAAGGTGGGTGTGAAAACAACTACCACCAGCCAGCCCCTTCTCCTTCTCCTCCCTTCTCAGGCACCAGCAAGATTACTGTCATGTGGGGCTGTCCATAGACAAGGGCAAGGAGAAGGTCAGAGCTCAAGGCCATGCAGGAGGCATGCGGTGCTGGCAGCAGTGGGCCAGGCCTGGGTTCGGATCCCAGCTCTGTTGTTTCCTGGCTGTGTGACCTCGGGCAAATCTCTTAACCTCTCTGTCCCTTGGATTCCTCCTCCGTAGGGATTATAGGGAGGAAGGAATGGCTGGTGAAGGGAACCCCACACATAGCAGGAGCTGTGAGGGTTTTAGGGCCAGGGAACCTGGGGTTCAGGCAGAGGAAGTGACCAGTTGGGGACACTCCATCACTCTGCTTCCTGCAGAGCTTCCTGCACAGAACAGCCTCGCCTTTGGGGACAGTGGAGAAAGGTCAGTTTGGCAATGTCTTTCCAGTCCCTTGGTGAAGAATCAGGGTCAGCCAGGGTGGGAAATGTGAGGCTTCCTTCTGCCCTGCGATCACCTGGAAAAGTCACATATGAGCAGCTCTTTCTCTGCAGAGGCCCCCGCCTCCAAGTGAAGAACCCTGTGAGGTTTGTGCTGCACATATAGCAGCCCACAGTGACCACAAGGGCGCTCGCACATGTATACACATGCACAAACACATTCTATGTGCCTGCACCCCCTCCATACGGCTGGTTCTCTGATTTCCAACACCAACCGACACCGTGGAACCACAGGAAGAGCTGGCAGATGCCTGCACTGGCCTCAGAAGCCCCTTAACTTCTGCTCTGCCTGGTTAAAGTTGCCACAGGTGTCCTTTGTACCTGTCCATGGCCTCCTGGACTCTGATATCTCACTCAGCAATGAGGGAATTGGGTAACAGCAAGCAAGACCATGGTTCAAAGCCTGCTGCTCATTTGCTCTGTGACCTTGGACAGGTGGCTTAACCTCTCTGGACCTCCATCTCCTCACCTGGAAGTGGGATCACAATGAAGCTACCTACAGGTTCTGTGGGTAACCAGCCCCAGCATGGGGACACTCAACACTCTCAGCTCCTGTCTGTGGTTGTGACAGTCTCCTAAGCACTGTGATCTCCAGAGTTCACCCAGAGATGGAGAGGTTGCTTCTTTCTACCCCTCACTGGCCAGATGAGGAGATCGAACCCCAGAGAGAGGAGGCAATTTATGTGAGGGTTTTGCAAGGCTGGAAGTCAGGCCCTCAGCCTTTTGCCAGGCAGCCATGGGGGCCCCAGCCCCCGGGCTCCTGCCAGAGTGATCCCAAACTGCTGACTTCAGCATTTCACTGGCCAGGGCAGATCAGATTTCTTTTCTGGCACTTGGCCACCCTGCACACCCTTCCCCCATCGCTATTTTGAGCTGAGCTCCCCTGTCCCCTCCTCCCAAGGTTGTGGCCCTCACACCCAAAGCCTCACTCCAGGCTGAGGCCTTCCCATCTCTTGACCCACCACTTTCCCTCCAGCCAGGAAAGGCCAGGCTGGTCACAGCCATGTCTAGCCAGGCCTTGCCAGGGACAGCTTCAGATATACAGCCAGGGGCCAGCTGCCCTGTTCAAATGGCACTGCTAGCTTAAGACAGACATCCAGGATGCTCAGCGCAGCCTGAGAGACATCCTGGGAGCAGACAGAGCCCATAGCAGGATCAGCCCCGGCATTGCGACCTCCACCCTGTCCTCAACTCTGCTGTCCACCTGCCACCTCACCCTTTGTAGGCACCGCCACTCCTGTGTCCCCTCCACTTCTGATGGATTCTGAGCCCCAGCATGGTTCTGCCACTCCCAGAGAAGTGAGAGGTGTGGAGAGCGCTCCTGACCATAGCACAGAGAGACTTGTGGGAAACACAGTGACAGTTTGGGGAATTTCTTTTAAATTTGGGATGAAATCTGAGTTTGGCAAGCTGGAGTCTGTGTCAAGGCAGGACATGGCCTAGGGCAGATCATGTCTCTTGCCTCTCCTGGAGCCAAGCGAGTGGTGCAGGCCACAAAGCCCCCTAGAAGTTTGGGGAAGCGGGTCCCCTGGAAGTTTGAGGATCAGGACTTCTCCAGGGCATGGGTTCTTGGCACCGCACCAGCCAGCCTGGGACTTGGCAGTGCGGTGAGCTCCTGAGGAGGACGTTAGCCCTCTCTGGGCCAGGGAGACCAGGGTGCCCTGGAGCTTGCTCTTGAAGGGTGCATGGTTGTTCACTGGTGAAGTACAGGGAACAGCAGGATGAAGGCCCAGACGGGCAGCATGTCACTTGCAGGGAGTGACTTTTCTTTGAGTGTAAGTGCTGCTGGTGGAAGGTCAGCTGGGGCCAGAGCGGGAAGGGACCTGAATGCCTTGTGTATTTTGTCTCAGCTCTGCGGTGAGGCCCAAATCTGAAGTGGGCCTTCCTGTAAGTATTTGGGGAGACTCCGCCTGGCCCACCTGGGGCAGTGACTGCAGCAGGAGAGAGGGGTGCAGTCAGAAGAAAGGTCTCGCTGAGCAAATGGGACCCAAAGAGGGATGTGCCAGACCTGGAAACAAGTGGTTTTCAAACTCAAGAGTCCCCTCCAGCAATCGGCGGACTACAGGCTGCTTGCAGATCTTCCATCCACCCACCAGGGCAGCCAGCAATCCCTGTCTCTGCAGTGGCGGAGGAAACCTCTGTCTTTTGCAATCCCTGTGATTCGGAAGCTTTCCACCCCTCTGGACCGGCCCCTCTTCCCCTCCCGCCCCGCCGCTCTGATCCGTGTGGTTTGCTAAGGGAGGAAAGCCAGAGCAGGAAACAGATAACTTAGGGAGTGGCTGTTCATGTGATTAAAATGTCTTTGCTTTCCAAAAAGTTTTGCCTGAGATTACTTCCAATCGCCTGGCTGGGGTGGGATTTGGAGAGGGGGGTTCTGCTGCTTTTTGGGCAGCGGCTCCTTGGGGCCGGGCACAGGGCCTAGAGGCACAGGGTGTTGGGGGCAC
>PVKP010045792.1:0-18004 GCA_004027715.1 Plecturocebus donacophilus | reverse complement strand
ACATACTTTTTGGTGAACTTTTACGTGTAGAAAAAAAGAAGAAGAAAAGGAGGAAGAAAAAATGATGGCACAGGAATTGTCTTTCCATCTCAAAATGACGTTTCTTTCTTTCTTTTTTTTTTTTTGAGATGGGGCCTTGCTCTGTTGCCCAGGCTGGAGTGCAATGGTGTGATCTCAGCTCACCGCAACCTCTGGCTCCTCTTGAACCTCTTGAATCACTGGTTCAAGTGATTCTCTTGTCTCAGCCTCCCAAGTCGCTGGGATTACAGGCATGAGCCACCGCGCCTGGCCAAAAATGACATTTCTTTAGAAGCTTCCTCCTGAAACTTTACCCTGGGGTGGGAATGTGTGTGTGAGAGAGAGAGTGTGTGTGTGTGTGTGTGTGTGTGTGTGTGTACATATACATATATGTATACGCTGTAGCCACCCCCCTTTTTTAGTTTCTTTAGAGTTTTTATTTCAAAAAATAAAGTTGCATTAGTTTCACATAAATATCAGGAGGGAAGGAGAGTGAGATGGGGTGAGGGCTTGGCCCTGACCTCCTCGCCTCCCTCACACTGTATCATAAAAGCAAAGGGGATAGCTTGCTGAGCTAATGGGAGAGCCACAGCTGCTTCATTGTCATGTGGTCAGGGAAAACTTCCTTGTCAGAAAGGAGATGCACGTGCTGAGGATTTAGCGTTAAACAGTGATACAGGACCCTCCGGAGACGGCGCATCTCAGATCTAACAGAACATTGGACGTACTTGTTCTGCAGGACGCTGTCTTTGCCAGAACTCAGCCACTCTGGGCACAGGCTCAGCTGCTCATCATAGTGATAGTAGTGGGCTTTAGAGTGGTCAAAGCTGCTGAAGGGGAAGCTGAGGTTACTCAGCGCTGGCTCTTCCCAGCTGTGCTGGGTGACCTGGTCCAAACCTCGGGAATTACCATGGTCAGGCATGGTGGTGAGTACCTGTAATCCCAGCACTTTGGGAGGCTGAGGTGGAAGCACCGCTTGAGCTCATGAGTTTGAGACTAGTCTGGGCAACATAGCGAGATCTCCGTCTCTATTTACAAAAAAAGATGCCCAAAACTGGCCTGCAGACCAGTCACTATAGTGTAGGGCCCTAACATATACTGCTTGGTGACAAGATAGTGCCCTGTTGATACTTAGCTCTTCTGCCTTCTCTGTTTGCAAATGCAATAAATTGGGCTACAAATATAGCTTCTGTTGGATTGCATACAATATTATTTAGTAATTTGAACAATCTCTACCCACACTTTATCAACTCAGGCTAGGTAGGGAGATTCCGTAAGGAGAGAGAGTTTTGCTGTGTTTCTCATTAAGAAAAGGAAAAAGACTAACCATTAACTAAGCATGCATGATTTATTCATCACAATCACCCTTAGAGGCTGGTGTTTCTCATCCAAACATTTCTTAGTTGAGGATCAGGAGGCTCAGAAAAAGTAAGCAAGCATGTAAATTGCCCAAGGTTTCAGGGGCAGAAGTGGAGTGGCCCCACACCAAGTGCTCGCCTCCAAGTCAGCAGCTCCTAAACATCACTCGTTCACATTATACCTGAATACCATGCTAATAAGCATGTGACATTAAAGCAATTCACTTTGCAAACTGAAAAACATTTTTAAAGGAAATTTTATACTAGTACTATAAGTGGAAATCCAGTATCAATAGTCAAAAATAGAAAGTGACTATAAAATTCTCCATGGGCAAAATGCTTGTCTTCCAGCTCATCCTGAGGCTGTTTCTACTCCAGTATGATTCACTTTTTCAGAGACAGGGTCTTGCTCTGTCCTCCAGGCTGGACTGGAATGGCACTATCATCGCTCACTGTATCCTTGAACTCCAGGGCTCAAGTGATCTTCTCACCTCAGCCTCCCAAAGTGCTAGGACTGTAGGTATGAGTCACTGTGCCCAGCCCCAGCATGATTTTTAAATGGCTTTTCTGTCTCTGATGGTCAACTCCCATTTCCCTCTCTGCCTCAATCCTTCTAAGAATTGAAGGCTGCTTATTAAGTAAGTTTGAAGGACAAACTACAAGCTTCGCCTGAGGCCCTCCCCTGCCCTACTTCCAAGAATGTAATACTCATCCTCTTGCATACAGCTGATAAGCATGCATGCTTTGGGAAACTCTGAAATAGGATGCTTCCTATCCCTCCCTTCTTTTATTTTTATTTTATTTTATTGTTTTAGAGACAGTATCTTATTTCATCCCCAGGCTGGTACGCAGTGGGGTGATCATAGCTCATTGTAAACCTGAACTTCCAGGTTCAGAAGGTTCCCCACAACCTTAGTCTCCTGAGGAGCTAGGACTACAGGTGTGCACCACACCTGGCTATTTTTAATTTTTTTTTGTGGAGATGGAGTCTTGTTACATTGCTCAGGCTGGTCTCAAACTCAAGTGATCCTCTGGTCTCAGCCTCCCAAAGTGTTGGGATTACAAGAGTGAGCCACCACCTCGTACCCCTATCCCTTCCTTCTAAAAAAAAAAAAAAAATACTAAAGCCAAATATCGCTGAGGTCTCAAAATACAAATAGTTCAGTTTTGAGATATATGAATTGCCCTAGTCACTCAGTAATGACTTTGGAAAAACTCACAGGCTAATGTATCCCTTTTAGCAGATAACATTTCTAAGGCTGTCCACAGGGACATATTTATTTTTAGAGTCCTGTGGCTAGGAGGGCATGATTGATCTCTTTGTTTCTGTTCTCTTCAGTGTTGAAGGCAATTGCTGCAGTTGAATCAACTGTGTCATGAACCAAACTAGTAGCCACCAACACAAATGGTTTAGTGGTGCCTTGGGCTTTTATTTTGTGGGCAGAGTCATCATTTCTCTTTGGTTTCATTCAGAATCTAAAAGGAAAAATTCTTTGCAGCCGCAGTGAATTTTTTTGGGAACATAAATTGTTAAGTGTTGATGCTCTGAATGATGACCTTTTTAGGCAGTGTTTTTTTTTTTTTTTTTTTTGCTGGATATAGCTGTTTCCATTTAGATATGCAAGTCTCTAATTCTTTGTCTAAGTGCTGGTGCCCTTATTAAAGAGTTGTTTGGGCCACTCATGCCTGTAATCCCAGCACTTTAGGAGGTTGAGGCGGGCGGATCGCCTGAGGTCAGGAGTTCGAGACCAGCCTAGCCAGCATAGTGAAACCCCGTCTCCACTAAAAATACAAAAATTAGCCAGGTGTGGTGGCACTTGCCTGTAGGCCCAGCTACTCAGGAGGTTGAGGCAGGAGAATCGCTTGAACCCGGGAGGTGGAGGTTGCAGTGAGCCAAGATGCTGCCACTGCACTCCAGCCTGGGCAACAAAGAGTGAAACTCCATCTCAAAAAAAAAAAAAAAAAAAAAAAGAGTTGTTCCATTGCATTTAGTGAGAACCTGCAATTCATGGCAGCTCATTCAACATTTCCAAGTTGTTAGTTCTTTGCATAGCATCATTTCTTTTCTTTCTTATGTGGAATCTTGTTAGCATTAAGTAAAATGATTTTTTGCAAGTGAAAAGGCAGCCAGGAAGAGAAGAGAACAAGACCCTAATTCTGGCAGGAGCAGGACTTGAATTATTGGGCTAAGCATAAGGAAGGAATTCTTTCAGAGACAGAAAGACAGAGAACATTAAATACCAGCTGTAAGCAGTAAATTTTCTCATTGAGGTGATGCCAATATATTAATCACTATAAACAGTCTATCATCCAAGTCTAAGGCTCCTTGGATGTTTTTGCCATGGTTGGTTGCTGTTTGCAGAATTTAAACATTTTGAGGTCATTTTCTTTTAACCAGCTTGGGAGGTAGGGGCCGGGGGCATTGCTGTTGAAAAAAACAAAGACACGAGCCAAAACCAAATGTTTGCAAATAAGTGCAATGGGAATGACTGGATAGACTCACCTCTCAAGATGACAGAGGAGAAACTATTGAGAAGTGGTTCTGGTGGACAGTACTCAAAGGCACAGGAGGTACTTGACTTTTTTTTAAACAAAGTCTTGCTGTGTCACCCAGGCTAAAGTGCAGTGCCATGATCTCAGTTCACTGTAACCTCCACTTTCCAGGTTTGATTGAATCCTCCTGTCTCAGCCTCCCAAGTAGCTGGGCCTACAGGCGCATACCACCATGTCCAGCTGATTTTTGTAATTTTTGTAGAGATCAGGGGATCTCCCTATGTTGCCCAGGCTGGTCTGGAACTCCTGGGCTCAAGTGATCTGCCCACCTCGGCCTCCCAAAGTGCTGTGATTACAGGCATGAGCCACTGTGCCCAACGAGTGAATGTGAATGCTCCATAGGTATGCTGTGAGGAGTTATTAATTGACCTTATGAAAAAAGCAGCAACTAATTCAGACGGTGCTTTGAAAATAATGGCTGGGCTGAGCACAGTGGCTCACGACTGTAATTCCAGCAATTTGAAAGGCTGAGGGGGGCAGATC
The DNA here is from genome assembly GCA_004027715.1 of Plecturocebus donacophilus. Lineage (NCBI taxonomy): Eukaryota > Metazoa > Chordata > Mammalia > Primates > Pitheciidae > Plecturocebus > Plecturocebus donacophilus. The sequence continues at coordinate 13,592 of PVKP010045792.1, read as the reverse complement.
ACGAGGTTAGGAGATTGAGACCATCCTGGCTAACACAGTGAAACCCCGCCTCTACTAAAAATACGAAAAATTAGCCAGGCATGGTGGCATGAGCCTGCAGTCTCAGCTACTTGGGAGGCTGAGGCAGGAGAATTGCTTGGACCCCGGAGGTGGAGGTTGCAGTGAGCTGAAATGCTGCCTCTGCACTCCAGCCTGGGCAACAGCGCGAGACTCAAAATAAACACGCAAACAAAAACCAAAAATAATGGCTGGAAATCTTTTTGCCTTGAGAACTCTGAGTCCTATTAATGAAAGAATTTTGACTATCTTGAAAACAGGAAAAAAAATAGCTCGTCTGTAGTTTTTTTTGCTTGTTTGTTTGTTTTTTCCTCCTTCGTCCTATTGAGGAAAGCTCATCTGTTTTTAACAGTTAGTTCCATACTTTGCTTCTAGTATTCTTGAAAACACATTTCTCTCACTTAATTTTAGATTATAAAAGCACTCAGCCGGGTGTGGTGGCTCACACCTGTAATCCCAGCACTTTGGAAGGCCAAGGCAGGCAGATCACCTGAGGTCAGGAGTTCGAGACCAGCCTGGCCAACATGGTGAAACCCTGTCTCTACTAAAAATACAAAAATTAGCTGCGCGTGGTGTGCCTGTAATCTCAGCTGCCCGAGCAGCTGAGGCAGGAGAATCACTGGTGGAACCTGAAAGGCAGAGGCTGCAGTAAGCCGAGATCATACCACTATATTCCAGCTTGGATAATAGAGTGAGACTCCATCTAAAAAAAAAAAAAAAAAAAACAAAAACACTCACTGGTTAACCTTCCCAAGCATCTAACACTCCTCCGGTTTAATCAATGAGTGATTATTAGATTATTAGACTTTCTGAATTTGTCTTAGATGAGACTGATTTTACCTTTGTTTCTGATACTCAACTTTCACCACATTCTGATGATCTTGGTTCAGTGACCAATTACAAAGCCAAGAACATGTTCCATCTGTGAGATTCTTCCCTCCCTTCATCCCTCCCTTCCTTCCTTCCCTTTCTTTTTTTTTTTTTTTTTTTTTTTGAGACAGAATCTTGCTCTGTCACCCAGGCTGGAGTGCAATGGTGCAATCGTGGCTCACTGCAACCTCCACCTCCCGGGTTCAAGCAATTCTGCCTCAGCCTCCTAAGTAGATAAGATTACAAGCGCCTGTTACCACGTCCAGCTATTTTTTGTATTTTTAGTAGAGAGGGGGTTTTGCAATGTTGGTCAGGCTGGTCTCAAACTCCGGACTTCAGGTGATCCGCCTTCCTTGGCCTCCCAAAGTGCTGGGATTATAGGTGTAAGCACCGCACCCAGCCTGCTCTCTTTTCCTCCCCTTCCCCTTTCCCTTCTTTGCCTTCCTTCCTTTCCTTTCCTTTGAGACAGAGTCTCACTGTGTTGCACAGGCTGGAGTGCAGCAGCACAAACACGGCTTACTGCATGCTCAACCTCCCAGGCCCAGGTGACTCTCCCACCTCAGCCTCCCAAGTAGCTGGGACTACAGGGACCACAATTTCATGCCACCACGCCTGATTAACTCTTTTGTGAAATTTTTTTTTGTAGAGATGGGATTTTGCCATGTTGTCCAGGCTGGTCTTGACCTCCTGGCTTCAAGTGATCTGCCAACTTTGACCTCCCAAAGTGCTGTGATTACAAGCATAAGCCACTATGCCCAGTGAGATTTTTAATTGTCCCTGGCTCTCTAGGTGTTGGTTATTTGTACCTCAGGGGCCACTCTCAACCTGTTCATTACCGTAAGTCTTCCTGACACCATCTGTTTGCTGCCTAGGTAGATCATAAAAAGGTGTTGGAGCCTTTTTATAGTTTGAAGTCAAGTCCTGTTGCTCAGCTCATACTTTCCTATTTACCCCCTCTCTTCTCTGCTCCCTTGAAAGTAGTGATAACAAAACCTACAGGTACTTTTCATTTTCCTCCACTGAAACACTGAACTCATTTAAGTCTCCAAGTCTGCTCCCAGAGTCAGCTCCAGGACCCCAATTCAGCTTACAAATGCCTAATTCAGTTTTTAGACAAGGGGTATTTTTCTCCAGCCTGTCTGAGGTGAGGGTGTCCAATTCTTCAACTTTCTATTTTTCTTTTTTTTTTTTTTTTGAAGAGTCTCACTCTGTCACCAGGCTGGAGTGCAGTGGTGCAATCGCAGTTCACTGCAACCTCCTTCCGGGTTCAAGCAATTCTCCTGCCTCAGCCTCCCGAGTACCTGGGACTACAGGCAAGTGCCACCATGCCTGGCTAATTTTTGTATTTTTAGTAGAGACAGGTTTTCACCACGTAGGCCAGGATGGGCTCCATCTCTTGACCTTGTGATCTGCCTGCCTCCGCCTCCCAAAGTGCTGGGATTACAAGCTCGAGCCACGATGTGTGGACTCTTTAACTTTCAATAGAAAATAACAAGTCAGATAAAATCACAAACTTTAACACAATTATCACTTGCAAGTGCTCACAAACCTTCCTTATGCAATTCTGAAGAGCTAAATAAAAATGCCTTCAATACATAAGGAACACTCAACTTATAAATAGGATCCATTCCCAAGTATACATTGGGTGTTTAGAATGCCAGACACCTTTTGTTTAAACAAAGATTTGAGAGCCTAATGTGTGCTAGTTACTTTTTCCATCAAAACAATAGAATGAGTATTATTTGGGTTCCAGGGCCAGCTCATTAAAGCCTTTTTACCTAACATGGAATTAATCTATGCCACAAATAGTCATTTCTTTTCTTGATTTTTTGAGGCAGGGTCTCACTCTGCCACCCAGGCTGGAATGCAGTGGTGCAATCACAGTTCACTACAGCCTCAACCTCCAGGGCTTAAGTGATTCTTCTACCTCAGCTTCCAGAGTAGCTGGGACTACAGGTGTGAGCTACTACCCCATTACCACCAATCCCCATGCCAACATGCCCTCCCCACCCCTGCTGGCAAGCAATATCTTTGAGTCTTGGAAACAGCAGGCCAGGTGATAAGAAAGGAGGGAGAAGAAAGAGAAAGAATAGAACTTTCTCTCCCTGTTGTGGCAACTGACTAGCCCTAGGACCAATGATTCGTAAATACTATTTGGGGCTAGCTGCCATTCTAAATGGTTTACATACGCAGCTGTTTAAGCATATTAAGCATATGTTTTGGTTTGTGTTGTCATTCATCTTCCTTCCGTAGCCCTTCTCTACTCTTTGGGCGCCTCTTTCCAAGGTGCAGGGCACACCTGTGGACCTGTGTACTCCCTCTGCCTCTTGCCCTGGCCAGTTCTACCCACCAAAGTGTTCTATGCTCTAAATGTCCAAGTCTCCAGCCTCTACCCATCAAAATCCACACTTCCTCAGTGTAGCTAATCTCAGGTGCTAGGAAACTTTCCAGAGTTGCTTTTATTTATTTTATTTTATTTTATTTTATTTATTTTGAGACAGAGTCTCTCTCTGTTGCCCAGGCTGGAGTGCAATGGCATGAACTTGACTCACTGCAACCTCTGCCTCCCGGGTTCAAGCAATTCTCCTGCCTTAGCCTCCAGAATAGCTGAGATTACAGGTGCCTGCCATCAGGCCCAGCTAATTTTTTGTATTTTTTTAGTAGAGATGGGGTTTCACCATGTTGATGAGGCTGGTCTTGAACTCCTGACCTCAGATGATCCACCTGCCTCGGCCTCCCAAACTGCTGGGATTACAGATGTGAGCCACTGTGCCCAGCCGAGATGCTTTTATTTTTAAAGAGGATACCTCCGAAATCAAATGCATTTCTTTTTTTTGAGACAGGGTGTCACTCTGTAGCACAGTGCAGTGACACAATCACAGCTCACTATAGCCGTGAACCCCTAAGCTCAAGCAGTCTTCTTGCCTCAGCATCCCTAGTAGCTGGGAAGACAAGCATGTGCCTCCATGCCCAGCTAAATTTTATTTTTAGAACTTTTGCAGAGACAGAATCTCACTATGTTGCCCAGGTTGATATTGAACTCCTGGCCTCAAGCAATCCTCCCACATCAGCCTCCCAGAGTACTGGGACTACAGGCAAGAGCTACTGTGCCCAATGTCAAATGCATTTCTGGTGGCATTTGGGCAGATGGATCTGGCAGTGAAGGGTTGGCAAGGGAGTCCTGGTTACTGGGTGGAAGGGATGGTCCTTCTTAAGAGTCAGTCCTGGCAGGATGTGGTGACATGCACCTGTAATTCCAGCTACTCAGTAGGCTGAGGTGGGAGGATCGCTTGAGCCTGGAAGGTCCAGGCTCCAGTGAGCTATGATTGCCCCAGCCTGGGTGACCGAGCGAGACCTTGTCTCTAATAAAAACAGTCAGTCCTTGGAGGCCATACCTCAGAGTCATTTCTGTTTTCATAGCCTCTTCCCTTCTCCACTTCTGAATATGAAAGAAACACAGTGGGGAAGTACCAGCAAAGGTAAATTAGCACGCTTGGCTTCTCTTAAATTCTGTAGAACATGGCAAGGCAGGAGCAGCGAAGACAGTATGAAGGAGATGGAAGTCGTCTTTGTGACCAGTTTCCTATTCTTGTTATTAATGTGCTAACACCTATATCTGCTGATTACTGACTGACCCATATGAAAATTAACTCACCTTTACTCCATTTCAGGGGACCTCTTAGTGGTAAAGAAAGTCTTTTTTGGGGGGAGACAGGCTCTCATTATGTTGCCCAGGCTGGAGTGCAATGGTGTGATCTTGGCTCACTGCAACTTCTGCCACCATGCCTGGCTAAGTTTTGTATTTTTAGTAGAGACGGGGTTTCACCATTTTGGCCAGGCTGGTCTCAAACTCCTGACCTCAAGTGATCCACCTGCCTCGGCCTCACAAATTGCTGGGATTACAGTCGTGAGCCACCACAACCGGCCGGAAGTCTTAAAATTAATTTCAACAAATTCTTAGCCCCTGATAGTATTTTTTTATCTCAGTTTTTAACGATGACTAAGGCTTTCAAAGGCAGGAGCTGCTGGTTTATCTTCATCATCTTCTGAGTATAACTTTCCAACGTAAGAATTAATTATTTCACAAATCTTTGCTTGTCAGTCTTCTACACAGAAGGTTAAGACTCTATTAGTCTTTATTATTTCCAAATTAATAATGTAGATGCCAAAATAAATGATTACAGGCATGTGCTACCATGTCCAGCTAATTTTTGTATTATTAGTAGAGATGGGGTTTCTCTGTGTTGGTCAGGCTGGTCTTGAACTCCCGACCTCAGGTGATCCACCCACCTCAGCCTCCCAAAGTGCTGGGATTACAGGCATGGGCCACTGCACCTGGCCCAAAAGAAATGACATCTTTTCAACTCAGTTTTCATTTTTATTGTAGCAAAACTGCTTTATATATTTAAGAGATAAATTTTTTAAATTACAGTTATACTGAAAGAAAAAAAATTAGTGCAAGAATACTTATTAGATGGTCCCTTATAAGTAAAAGGGATGTTTGTGCCTTTTATTAATTTTAATTTTTTTTGTGTGTGAGATAGAGTCTTGCACTGTTGCCTGGGCTGGAGTGCAATTGTACCGTCTCAGCTCACTGCAGCCTCCACCTCCCAGGTTCACACGATTCTCCTGCCTCAGCCTCCCTAATAGCTGGGATTACAGGCACACACCAACACACCAGGCTACTTTTTGCATTTTTAGTAGAGACGGGGTTTCACTATGTTGGTCAGATTGGTCTCGAACTCCTGATCTTGTGATCCACCCGCCTCAGCCTACCAAAGTGCTGGGATTACAGGTGTGAGCCACCACACCCAGCCCATTTTAATGTTTTTTCTAATGTACTTACCAGGAAATTATATACAATGAGATATAAGCTTATAATAGAATTACCGATTGAATCACAAAATTTGCTTCCAGAGGTTCTTTTTATTAACCAGTTCATTAAACCAAGCCTATTGCCTGAGCTGATCATGGTAAGATTTATTTACCATTTGTGGCTCTTGTCACATTGTAATCAATCATTTCTGTTGTTATTTATGTGCTTTTTCCGCTCTCCTGTTAGACTGTGGGGTACCTGAGGAAATTTCTATCATGTTCACCAAATTCTATATCCCCAGAATGTTTATACCCCTGGCATACAATAGACCTCATAAATATAATAATAGTATATTAGGTAAACAAATGATATCACTAAGCACCTGAGATAAGGTTATTGTGATAGCTGAACAATGAATTTGGCAGGGTTTCTAGGCAGTTAAGGATTAAGAAAAAACACTGGGCTATGTAACTTTTCTTCTAGCTAAAAACAGCATGCACAGTTTTTCTTGAACTAAACTCAAAGACTTTGAGTAACAGAAATGACCACATCTGTGGTTTCACAAAACAATCAAATGGCTATTCAAATGAATTATTTTATAGACCCTCTGTAAAAGTTTATATTACATTTAACTAATAAGAATGTTGTCGTAGATAACAAATTATATGGCACTGGTGCATTGATAGCAGTTTACCAAGACCATTTCATGTTTAATTGCTTAAGCTTTGAGTCAGAAAGGTCTGAGTTTGAATCCTGGTGGTACCATTTACAAGCTGTGTGATCTGGGCAATTAATCACTCCCTCTGAGCCTGTTTCCATATCTGTCAACTGTGACACTAATCCCTAATCATGAATGTATGAAATTAATGAGATAATTTATGTTATCCTCCTAACAATAAGTAAATGCTCAATAAATGTTCAGGTATTATTCACTAGCAACATTGAAACAAAGCTAGAGGGATTTGAAAGAATCAATAATGATCATAATGATAAATCAGCTTTTTCCCAATCTCAAGACCTTAAGTAAGCATTATGCAAGTGGCATCTCTCAGTCAATTCTGAACTAAATTTTTCTGGTTAGTATGGGAAATGGAGAAATTTTATGTTGATAGCTAAGGGGAGAGTATGTTTTAGATACCAGGTCATAGGGAGCAAATTTGTTCTACTAGGAAAGAAAAATATCCAGACTTATCTTTTTATCTGAACAGGATTTTCACTCAATTGATCAGAAGGACAGACAGCAAGAGTGCTTGGGGATATAATCAAACTCTTTTATAAAAATTTAAATAAGGCCAGGAGTAGTGATTCACACCTGTAATCCCAGCACTTTGGGAGGCTGAGGTGGGTGGATCACGAGGTGAGGAGTTCAAAATCAGCCAGTTTGAGACCAGCCTGGCCAACATGGTAAAACTCAGTCTCGACTAAAATTACAAAAATTAGCCAAGCTTGGTGTAATTCTCCTAGCTACTGGGCAGGAGAATTGCTTGAACCTGGGAGGCAGAGGTTATAGTGAGCCAAGATCTCGTCACTGCACTCTAGCTTGGGCAATGGAGCAAGACTCCATCTTGGGAAAACAAAAACAAAAACTTAAGTACTTGATTGAGGTTCCAAGTGCCACCTAACAAGAAAGAGCAGCAGAAAACTATGTCATCTAGATGGACTGCCAGATGAGTCAACTAAAAAATGCACCTCCCAAGGTGGTGAATGAATTGAGGTACCTTTCAGATCTGCTTAAGGGCTCTGTTAAAATGCGGCAAACTTGGCTAGACACACTGGCTCATGTCTATAATCCCAGCAATTTGGGAGGCCAAGGTGGGTGGATCACCAGAGGTCAGGAATTTAAGACCAGTCTGACCAACATAGTAAAACTCTGTCTCTACTAAAAACACAAAATTAACTTGGCGTGGTGGTGCATGCCTGTAATCCCAGCTACTTGGGAGGCTGAGATAGGAGAATCACTTGAACCCTGGAGGTGGAGGTTGCAGTGAGCCGAGATTGCACCATTGGACTCCAGTTTGGGCAACAAGATCAAAACTCCATCTCAGAAAAAAAAAAAGGTGGGGCATGGTGGCTCAGGCCTGTAATCCCAGCACTTTGGGAGGCCAAGGTGGGCAGATCACCTGAGGTCAGGAGTCTGAGATTGCCTGCCCAACATGGTGAAACTCCATCTCTACTAAAAATACAAAAATTAGCCAGGCATGGTGGCACACGCCTGTAGTCCCAGCTACTCAGGAGGCTGAGGCGGGAGAATCGCTTGAACCCGGGAGGCAGAGGTTGCAATGAGATGAGATTGTGCCACCGCCCTCCAGCCTGGGCAACAAGAGTGAAACTGTCTTAGAAAAAAAAATGTTGCAAACTACAGCTCTTCAAGTTTGGGAGTAATGAGCAGCAAGACATTTGTCAGCAACCACTCAACAGGTTTGAGTGTTTCTTAGGACAGCTTTTGCTGTAAGAAACCAGAGAGACTTGGACAGTGGCGTACACCTGTAATCCTAGCACTGTGGGAGGAAGCAGGAGGATCAGTGGAGCTCAGAAGTTTGAGACCAGCCTGGGCAGCATGATGAAACCTCATGTCTGCTAAAAGGAAAAAAGCAACAGATACGGTGGTGCTTGCCTGTGGTCTCAGCTACTTGTGAGGCTGGGGCAGGAGGGTCACTTGAACCTGGGAAGTCAAGGGCTTCAGTAAACTGTGACAGCATCACTACCCTTAGAAAAAAAGGCCAGGTGTGGTGGCTCATGCTTGTAATCCCAGCACTTTGGGAGGCCGAGGTGGGCGGATCATGAGGTTAGGTGTTCGAGGCCAGCCTGGTCAATATGGTGAAACTCCGTTGCTACTAAAAATACAAATAATAGCCGGGCATGGTGCACACCTGTAGTCCCAGCTACTTGGGAGGCTAAGGCAGAAGAGTTGCTTGAACCCGGGAGGTGGAGGTTGCAGTGAGCCAAGATCGTGCCACTGTAGTCCAGCCTGGGTGACAGAACAAGACTCCGTCTCAAAAAAAAAAAAAGGTCAGGCATGATGGCTCACACCTATAATCTTACAATCCCAATCCAAAATTGGGAGCCTGAGATGGGAGGATCACTTGAGCCCAGAATTCAAGACCAGTCTGGGCAACACAGCAAGACCTCGTCTCAAAAAAAAAAAAAAAAAAGTGCTATGTTACCAGGCACTCTATGAAGTACTTTATAGGTTGTCTTATTAAATCTATTCACTCGTTCCATGAGGGAGGCATTATTATTTTCAAAATGCAGATGAGAAAAGTAAAGTTTACAGTGATGAATTAACTTATTTCAAATCATTCGGCTGGTCAGGGGATAATAGGTATTTAAACCTTGTTATATCTAATTCCAAAGCCCTGCATACTGTTCACCATACTCTACAGTCTGTCCACAAGAGAAAATAATAATAGTGCATCCCACATATGAGCTACTTTTAGATATCTTGAGCTAGACTCTCACACTTAGTAGCTGTGCAAACTTGGGCAAAAAATTTAACCTCAGTTTCCTCATCTGTAAAATGGGAATGATAACAATAGCAACTACCACCTGTGCCCTGCCCAGCTTCCGGCTTTAAACGAGGCCTATGGTCGCTTGTTATTCATAATCCTTATTGCTTTGCACAGCCTTGTTTGACTTCACACAATATGTTTCTGAAACAGCCCCTATAGGTATTTGAGTCTGTAATCCCTTATCTAGGCCATCCTAGAACATCTGTTGAATTAAGAAATTAATTAAAGTACAAATAGCATCACTATTTTCTGTGAAAGCTGGAATTTGGCAGGGCGTGGTCGCTCACACCTATAATCCCAACACTTTGGGAGGCCAAGGTGGGCAGATCATCTGAGATCACGAGTTTGAGGACCAGCCTGGCCAACATGGCAAAACCTCATCTCTACTAAAAACACAAAATCAGCCAGGTGATGTGGCAGATGCCTGTAATTCCAGCTACTGGGGAAGCTGAGGCAGGAGAATCGCTTGAACCCAGGAGGTGGAGGTTGCAGTGAGATTGCGCTACTATCCAGCCTGGGTGACAGAGTGAGACTCCATATCAGCCAGAGAGAAAAAAAAAGAAACTGGAATTACCTGATGTCATCAAACCCTGGATCTGACAATTACTAAACTAATTGCAACTTTGTGTAAGTTACTCAGCTTCTCTATACCTCTGTTGCCTCAGCTATAAAATAGTGAGAAAAACACAGTAGTCTCCCTTTATCTGTGATTTCAGTTACTTGTGATCAACCGCAGTCTGAAATATTAAATAGAAAATTCCAGAAAGAAGCAACTCATACATTTTAAATTGTGCATCATTCTGAATAGGGGGATGAAATCTCATACTGCTTCACTCTGTTCCACCCAAGATGCAAATCCGCACTGTGGAGTCTACCCTCCCCACTGTCGTAAGTCAGTAGCTTAAGACAGATTGGTGCGGTACTGCAGTGCTTTTGTTCCAGTAACCCTATTTAACTTAAATATGGCCCTGAAGTACAAGAATAGTGATGCAATTCAAACATGCTGAAGAGAAGTTGTAAAATGAAAAGGTGGAAGTTTTCAAATTAATGAGTAAAAGAATCCTATGTTAAAAAAAATGTTTGTTGGCTCACACCTGTAATCCTAGCACTTTGGGAGGCTGACGCAGGTGAGTAACCTGAGGGCAGGAGTTTGAGGCCAGCCTGGCCAACATGGTGGAACCCCTGTCTCTACTGAAAAAACACAAAAAATTAGCGAAGTCTGGTGGTGCATGCCCGTAATTCTAGCTACTCGGGAGGCTGAGGCAGGAGAATTGTTTGAACCCGGGAGGTGGAAGTTGCAGTGAGCTGAGATCGCACCATGGCACTCCGGCTGGGGCAACAAGAGCAAAACTCCGTCTCAAAAAAAAAAAAGTTGATTATGGTAAGAATGAATCTAAACATGAAATTCTGAAGGAGGAGAAAATAATTTGGGCTAGTTTTGCTGTCACACCTCAAATTACAAAAGTTTGTCACAATGCATAACTGCTTAGTTAAGATGGAGAAGACATTAAATATTAAATGTATGGGTTGAAGACATGAACAGAAAACTGTTGTGCCAGTAAGCTTTGAGGCTGTATGAAGACTTTAGCACAGGATCCCATGAAACAAGTGACATTAAGCCATTTACTGTAAGTAATGCATAGTTTTTTTTTGTTTTTGTTTTTTTAGATGGAGTCTCGCTCTGTTGCCCAGACTGGAGTGCAGTGGTGTGATCTCAGCTCACTACCCTCTCCACCTCCGGGGTTCAACCTTAGCCTCCTATCTGGGATTACAGGTGCCTGCCACCACACTTGGCTAATTTTCATATTTTAGTAGAGACGGGGTTTCACTGTGTTGATCAGGCTGGTCTTGAACTCCTGACCTCAGGTGATCCACCCACCTTGGCCTCCCAAAGTGCTGGGATTACAGTCTTGAGCCACCACACCTGACTATAAGGCATAGTTATTAATACACAGATATACAGAAGGGAAGTAATAGCCTAAGGCTATGTCACAATGTCTGAGATATTCACCTGACTTCATCTCTATCATCATATAGACATTGTATCATATTGGCACTGTATCAGTGTAACATTACAAGAAGGGCAGTAGAGTACAATAACGTATTTTTTGAGAGAGACCACAGTCATATAACTTTTATTACAGTATAATGTTATACTTGTTCTATTTTATTATTAGTTATTGCTTTTTGTTTGTTTGTTTTTTTTTGAGACAGTCTCGTTTTGTTGCCCAGGTTGGAGTGCGGTAGCCATGATCTCGGATCACTGCAGCCTCCACTGCCCTAGTTCAAATGGCTCTCTTGCCTCAGACTCCTGAGCAGCTGGGATTACAGGTATGGGCCACCACGCCTGGCTAATTTTTGTATTTTCATTGGAGATGGGGTTTCACCATGTTGGTCAGGCTGATCTCGAACCTGTGACCTCAGGTCATCTGCCCACCTTGGCCTCCCAAAGTGCTGGGATTATAGGCATGAGCCACTGTGTCCAGCTGTTACTTATTATTGTTAATCCCTTACTCTAATTTATACATTAAACTTTATCACAGGTATGTACATAGAAAAAACCGTAGTATATATAGGGTTCGGTACTATTCATGGTTTTAGGCATCCACTGAAGGTCTTGGAAGATTCCCCCCTAAGACAAGTAGGGATTACTGTAGTAGTTACTTCACAGGATTATTGTGAGAGTTAAATGAGATAAAGCATACAGGCAATTAAGAACAATGCTCAACACATAGTTAACAATAGCATTTGCTGCCTTACCTCCTACTGTTTCGGTTACTTTCTTCTGGATTTTTGTAACATATTTTTCAAAAATGTTTCTAAACAGTATTTTATTTTACTTTTAATTTTTTTTGAGACAGGGTCTCACTCTGTCACCCAGGCTAGAGTGCAGAGGCTTGCTAACAGCCCACTGCAGCCTTGATCTCCTGGGCTCAGGTCATCCTCCCACCTCAGCCTCCAGAGTAGCTAGGACCACAAGCATGCACCACCACACCCAGCTAGTTTTTGTATTTTTAATACAGATGAGGTTTCACAATATTGCCCAGGCAGGTCTTGAACTCCTAGGCTCAAGTGATCTGCCCACCTCAGTCTCCCAAAGTGCTGGGATTACAGGCATGAGCCACTGCAAAAATATTTCATACAATTTTAAAATAGGTTTAATCTGGCTCATGACCTATATACATAATATTACAATGATTGCAGGAAACTCTGTATTGTATTTTTTTCATTACTGAGAAGTGATATTTCTTTTTCTTTTTCTTTTTTTTTTGAGACATAGTCTTACGTTGTTGCCCAGGCTGGAGTGCAGTAGTGCAATCTTGGCTGACTGCAACCTCCGCTTCCTGGGTTCAAGTGATTCTCCTGCCTCAGCCTCATGCGTAGCTGGGACCACAGGCGTGCACCACCGTGCCAGCGAAATTTTGTATTTTTAGTAGAGGCAGAGTTTCACCATGTTGACCTAGGCCAGGCTGGTCTCCTGACCTCAGGTGATCCACCAGCCTCAGCCTCCCAAAGTGTTGGGATTATAGGCGTGAGCTACTTCACCTGGCCTAGAAATGATATTTCTAATAGAGGTTCAGTTTTAACTCCTGAAAGTAGTGAGAATGAATAGGCCCAAATGAAACTGACAAACACTTGATACCAATACATTTAATGATGGCTTTACTAGAGTTTTTCTGTGTGTGAAATACATGCTCAGCCAAAGGTAGAAGTCATCATTTGAGCAGTGTTGTATTCTACAATGTATTTTCCACATGACCTTGAACAATCAGTCCAAAACTTCTTTCATATGGCTGTTCTCTTGCCAGAAATCCTATCCTGTCACAAACCAAGTTCTTACTTCCCTGTCAAGATTTGTTTTCACTGTCACTTCTGTGAAGTTGGCTCTGATGCCCTCTCTTCTATTGTTACACATACATTGAGTGGTAAGTTTACCTGTCTGTTTATATTGCAGTGATTTCCTTGAATTCTGGGACTCCCTCTTATGCATGTAACTGGAGAGGATGTAGTTAAAGGCTCAGGGTCTAATCTGATGCTAAACTGCCTGTACACTGATCCTAACTCTGCCACTAGTGGCTAATGCGGTGTGGAGACAGGTGCTGGATCTCTTCGAATCTCAATTACCTCATCTATGATGCAAAGATAGTAATAGTATATCATAAGGTTGTTGAGAGGATTCTAGGAGTTAGTATTTTTAAAAATCTTTAGAATAGTTTCTGGAACAGAGAAGGCATTCAAGGGTCAGTAGTTACTACTGTTGCCATTGACTTGATTTTTCTTTATTTCCAGATTTTATTTCTAGTTTGCTCTAATTGCTCAAATTTACTTAGCATTACAAT
>PVKP010045791.1:0-15946 GCA_004027715.1 Plecturocebus donacophilus | reverse complement strand
GACGGGAACAACCAGTATCAGCCATTCCAAAAACATACCAAAAGGTAAAGAGCATCACCATAATGAAGAATCTACATCAACTAATGGGCAAAACAGCCAGCTAGCATTACCAGAAGCTGCAATTTTAGTCTCTGATAAAACAGACTTTAAAACAACAAAGAACACAAGAAACAAAGAGGGACATTACATGGTGGTGAAAGGATCAATGCAACAAGAGAGCTAACGATCCTAAATATATACGCACCCACTACAGGAGCACCCAGATACATAGGGCAAGTTCTTAATGATTTACAAAGAGACTTAGACTCCCACACAATAATAGTGGGAGACTTTAACATTACCCTGTCAATATTACACAGATCAACGAGATAGAAAATCAACAAGGATATCCAGGACTTGAACTCAAACCTGGAACAACTAGACTTAACAAATATTTATAGAACTCTCCTCCCCAAATCCACAAAACATACATTTTTCTCAGTATCACATTATACCTATTTTAAAAGTGACCACATAATTGGAAATAAATCACTCCTCAGCAATTGCATCGCATTTCACAGGTTTAAATAAAATATTGGCTGGCTGCTTATTTGTTATTTTCATCCCCTATTCCTTCCTGTCTCCATTGTTAAGCATAATTATTGGCATAAAAGAGGTTTTTAATACCCATTTTTAGACTGCATTCTAGCCTGGGCAATAAAACAAGAATCTCATTCTCTCTCCCTCTTTCTCTTCCTCTTTCTTTCTCTCTTTCATTCTTTTTTTTTCTTTCTTTTGCTGTTTCTTTCTTTCTTTCTCCTTTTCTCTCTTTTTCTAAAAAAAAAAAAAAATGGAGTGTTTGTTCCAGTGCTGGACCTAGAAGAAGTGCTCAGCAAATCCTGCCTCTCCTCCTGTTTAGAAGGGATAACTACACAGATTCAAAACTCTTACCAATACTGCACGGACGCTACTCTACACACTACCCACTTTTCTTCTCTTTTCTGTCCTGATTCTTTATGGTTATGCTTTATTTTTCGTGAGAAACGTCAGCCTGAATCACAAACTATGCCTTTTGTGCCACCAAGTCATGGGTAAGAGGAGCATGGTGATAATGACAGCAGCCCTGTCTGGTGTTGTGTGCCTAGTCCTTGCCATAGGCACTTTCCACAAGTTTTTCTCCTTACAACAGCCCAATAAGATGGACTTTTTTTCCTTCAGTTTTGCAAATGAGAAGATTAAGGGTAGATATTTGGATAAAGTTATATATCTGTTAATTGATACTATCAGAATTTGATTCAGGATTATCTGAAGATTGGGCTCTTTACCGCCAAATGGGGGAAGCAGACACCCAGGTTTGCCTCCAGCAGTCTCTGTGTATGTCTAGTATCCTGGCATTCCATCTGGTTTAGCATTTGTTTTAGATTTTTTATTTTTACAAAAGTATTATTATTAATAGTTGCATTAAAACATGCCAGGTGATACAGTTTGGCTGTGCCCCCACCCAAATCTCATCTCAAATTCCCATGTGTTATAGGAGGGACCCTTTGAAAGATAATTGAACCATAAGGAAAGGTCTTTCCTGTGCTGTTCTCATGAGAGTGAATAAGTCTCCCAAGATCTGATGGTTCTACAAGGGGGAGTTTCCCTGCACAAGCTCTCTTTCTTTGCCTGCTACTATCCATGTATGACATGCCTTATGCCTCCTGCCATAATTGTGAGGTTTCCCCAGCCACGTGGAACTGTAAGTCCATTAAACCTCTTTCTTTTGTAAATTGCCCAGTCTCAAGTATGTCTTTATCAGCGGCATGAAAAAAGACTAATACACCAGATTTGCTAGGCTTCCACTTTACCGCCAGCCTCTGCCATGGTTTCACGCAGTCTCAGTGTGAAATGCTCAGGCCATAAACAGAGTTCTTAATTTAATGTGTGGTTATATTAGAAAAACAACCAAAGATCATCTTTCTTTCTTCTCCTGACCTTTTCTGGATGCAATGTAACTAGTACTTTTTTTAAGTAAATGAAGAGACTTTGTACACTAGGGTCTGGGAAAAAGCTAACTCCTTTCTATCTTGGGTGGTAATGGTGGCAGAAGTGTCCAACAGGCCTATCACATCAATCAAATGGAGCTGGCAGGGACGTGGTCATGTTAGCATGGCCTGTGCCACAGACTACAAGATGCGTGAATCATCAAACCAGGCTGCAAAGTCAGGAAAGCTTGGAAATGATAGGGTAGGTGTCTATAAAACATGTGGGAATAAAAACTGAGAGTTCTTTCATAGAGCATATAGAGAGCACTTCCCAGTACAGTGGTTTTATCATTTATTATATGCTATAAATCAATAACTTCTTATTTATGCTACTATTTGATAGCTTTAAAAAAAACTTTATAACTCTTTTCAGGAACAATACATTCTAGGGGAAGTAGAAGCACAAGTTTAATAAAATTTTAAGTACAGAATTTCTACTTCTTAAGAAAATTGACAAGCATGTAACTTGCACAAAATGTTTGCTGGAATTTGACATCTAACTTGGGGACCATAATGATATTAGTTATCATTTGAAAAGGTGAAAATCTACTAAAGAAACATTGGCATTCATTTTAAAAGCTAGTAGCTACTTTTTGCAGGTTTTCCTAAAAGTAATGATTTAGTAAAACTTATCACTAAACAATAAAATACCAAAAGAGGAAGGAACAAATAAAAGGTTGAACTCTCGAGGGAGTGATGTGTTTAATATTTAAGTTTAGAATACTATAAATACACTTTAGAGTATCTCAACTTGTGGTGTAACACTTTTTGATGAAACTTCTATTTTTAATCAGATGAACTTATATTCTGACTAGAAAGAAGTGAAAATAAGAAGGCTTATGATTTTCCAGCATCTGAATTTAGAGAAACATTCAAAGGAATCATAGATACAACTTAACAGAACAACTTTGATTGAAATATTTTTTGAAAAAAGATATGGAGGTAAAAAGAGTATGCATGAAAAATATTTGAGCTACATACACGTTTATTTTAAAAATGGAATTAAATTTGAAATGATCAGTATATTTAATTTACTCATTCGTGGACCATAATATTTTTAGTTAAGTAAATACACTCTTTCCAGATACTAAAGTACCTGGAAAACTCAAAAAAAAAAAAAAGTTGCTACATGGTGGATATTTTCATTAGTCATAAACTACTTAGAGCAAGACTGCACGCAATTTTATGAAAAAAAATTTTAATGACATCATGTTGTAAAAAATATCAAATGGCATTAGAAACAGATATGGCAAAAAATTTGTTTACATATGTGAAATGTATCAAGTTTAGTTATTGTTTCTGTTATTTTTAATGTTTCAGATAATTGATGTAATAAAGTAAAGGTTTTTATTTTGCTTAAATGTAAATGAATATGTGTTATTTTTATTTAGAAAAAAATTATTTTTGAAAGTTTTTTAACAGAACTACTTTATAAATACATACATATTTTATAAAAACAATTGTATTCATTAACAAATGAATATTCCAAAAAGCATAATTTTAATTTTCTAGTGTGGTCTTGCAGGCTAACAATTATTTAGCTACTCGTCCCAAACAGGGAGTCTATAAGCACGGCCTGCAGGGTGTGGTAAGTGACACTCTTTATTTCCATCTCAGCTCCCTGAATGTGGAAGGCCAGCCGCATCTAAGGCATCCTGGTGAATTCTGTGGACAGTTGTTTTAAGTAAGAAATTGAGCATAATCATTCTGCTGCCTCTCCTAATTTTAAAGATAAGTGTCTCTTTTGGGTTCTTTTTGATTCCCCAGCATTAAGGATCCCAGGACACAGCAGTCACCTGAGAGTTACGGCTGATAAATGTCTTCATTGCCTCAAAGAATTGTTCCGGGCCTGTGACGCTCTCCAGAGCTGCCTGAATTCCAAACGGAACTACATGCCTTGGTGACTCTGAAGATTCATCTCTGTCACTCACAGCTCGTTGGCTTCCCTTGCTCATTTCTGCAATGTCTGCAGATGGTGTGGTGCTCTGTGCCAGAGTTATTTACCCGCAAGTTCCTTCACACACAGCTCCCTCTTTGAGCCATTCCAGGGAGATCCAAATACTGAACAATTACGCAACTCTTTTGTCAACCCGTGGGTCTTTGCTGCTCTGGTCCAAAAGAAAGTCTCTGCAGCAATACCTGCTGCTCCTGGAGGCTGCTGCTGTCCCTCAACTGAATGCCGCAGAGACATCGCTTTCAAGGAGCCTCTCCACCCACAAAAAGAAACATTTTCAAAACACACACACACAACACATTTTTCATTGGTAAACATTTTTTTAACACACTTCCCAGGCTGCCTGCTGCTTCTCCCAGAACCCAGGTTGCAGAATTCATCATCCTCTAGCTTTTCATTAATTTACAAGTCAGCAACTATTTTGGCACCGAATACCACAGCTTTGTCAGAAAGATGTAAGGTGAAAGGGAAGATGGAAAAGGGGAAAAATAGTAATTGTGCAGGTACGTTCTTTGCATTCATTTTTTTTACGTTTCCATAACCACTATGAGTATCTTTATTATCCTGTTTTACACATGCAGGAAACTGAGACTCAAAGAGCTTAAATAATTTACACAAAGTCACATGCCCGGTAATGACAGAACAAGGACTTGAATCCAGGCGGTTTACATTTAAAGCCTACAATTATGACCCCTAAGCTAGATCTCTTCACACTGTAGAGAAAGTAGGAGCAGAAGAAAGAGGAGAGAAAAGAAAACATGGGGAAAGGGATGGGAAAGAGAAGACAAGTGCAAAGAACAAAAGGGAAAGGTAATGATCAGAGGAGTGAGGAGGAATAAAGGGGAAAACACTGCCCACCGATGAGAGACAGAAAAACAGAGCTGAGAGAGAGAAGACGGGAAGAGGGAGAAGAAGAGGGGAAGCCGGAGAGAGAGTGACGGGGAGAGACAGAGCGGAGAGAGAGAGAGGAGAAAAGGAAGAAGGGGCTGGGAGCAGAACACGTAGAGTAAGTAATAATCCCTAGACCTTCCATGCTTCGTATCTTGGGTAATCTGTGTCTTGATAAATCTGAAATAAATATAACAGTTTTTTAAAAGCCATCATCTTTTTCTTTAAACAACTTTATTTTTTCTTAATACTTAAAGAGTCATTACCATTGGTTCACTAGAGGAAACTTCAAGTATTAGAAGAGCACCAGCTTTTAAATCAGTAAGGTTCAATTTCCTCTTCTGGAAATTAGAAATACATACTCACTGACCTCATATATCATTATAAATAAGTTCTGTCAGTAAAGCACTGGAAATTGCAGATCAACTTTCTTTGCGCTGAGTACCATCACTTTGGTCATGGAACTAAGGCTCAGAAAGGGAGAATTGGGAAAAGGAAGAAGAAGAAATAGTAATAACAAAGAGATGGCACTGAGCACTTGTTATGTGTCAAGGACTGTGTGTACTACCACGGTGCACTCAGGAAGTTTAAGTTCTCTTCCTCTCTCCTCTCAAGTGAAAGCAAGCACTGGCTGGTACTTCTAGACCTGGACCTCCTAAACCCCAGCCAAGACGAAGAATATAAAGGGGTGGTTATGAGAATAGGCCCAGAGCAGTATTGGGTTTAATTGCCTCTCCTCCATCGAGCTCATTATTCTCACGGCCCCTGGATGCATTCAATACTTTGCGCTGAACTCTATGAACTGCACCCCTCAGTGGCTGCTTCCTTTTCCTAGATCATTGGGAAACACAAGCTCTTTTCTCTCCTCACTTCCTCACAGCTATCCAAGACGTGGTTGGTTTGGGTAGGAGAGCACTTCCTCTCCTTAAAGCTACAGTTCCCATCGAGGGATTTCTCTCACACAGTTAGTTTTTGCTGTTTCAGGGATGTCTAGGGACGCTAAAGGATTCTAATCGTTGTTCATCTTTGGAGACTTTGGAACCATCCCTTCCTGGTTCCCTTAATCCTACGTTCGTCTCCATAAATAATCCTATCGTTGAACTGTTTCAATTATCTGTTAAGAATTTGCCACCTGCTTCTATCACCATTCTATCCGACATAGATGTGAACTGTTGGTGTGATCTTAGATAAGTTCCCTAGCACCACCAACCTCAGTTTCATCATCTGTAAAATGGGGGTGTTGTACTTCATAGGGAGGATGTGAAGAGTGAATAAAAGTGCATACGAGTGAATAAAAGCACATGTGCTTTGGTGCTGAACTTCTTGCCAGGCACATACACAGTAGTAGTTATTACTGACAGCCTACTTAGGAAATATGAATGCATACAAGGTCAGACTTAAATATGAGTTACCCACCATCCCCCACCACTACATGCACAGACCCTTACCCCAGGACGTTCTCTGTAGTATCAAAATGCAAGTGATTATCTTCATTTCATGGTCTCTCGTAGTTCCTGACTTACTCTATTTCTAGTGGGTCTAGGATTCTCAGCATTTTGATGGAGCTTGTGAAACTCAGAGGATAAAACAGAAACCCATACAAGTATACATGGGATCAGTCTACCTTCCTGGAAGACAGAAGACTGGCCCTTTATACAACTAGATGGAAGCTAATCCATATTCTAGGGGGTTCTGCCAGAATGCAATGATCCCCAAAACCATCCTTGTAATTTAAGGAATAAATCCCAACAGTATCCAATGGCCTGGTCTTCATAATTATCACATTTCTTAGACATAATCAGAAATGGGAACACCCATTGCTCTGTGTCTGGGGATTGCAAATAGGTTTCTTTTTAAGTGCCAACTTGGATCAATTGGCAGTGTTGCCTGAAGTGCTAGGTGGAGAAAAATTCTCAGGCCAAGTGCAGGCTCAGCAGGAAAAATAAGCATTGTGATTGATTAACAATGTCTGCTATGGACTTGGGGTGAGGGGGAGAACTCCCACACTTGCTGCCTGTTTGCTGACCATGCATTATAATGTGAAGGGATTTTCTGGAAGAAAGTAGAATGGGGTGGTGGCATCCCAGTGACTTACACGGCTTCATGCCTGAAAATATTCTTTTTGTACCCTTCTCTTGCAGAACCTATTTCAAATAAAAGGTAATGACTGAGATTACAGATACATTTTCTCATTTAGACCTTTCGTTTTTATGTGCATTTGCATTCAGCAGTAAAATTATAACACATATTTGGTATCTGTTGTAAGCATCTGGGGATGGTTTATATTAGAGAGATTCAAGAAATAGAGCTCTCTACTGGACAGTGATTCAGTCAGATTCGTTCAACATAGCTCACTGAGCTCATCTCATCAATGATATGTTCACGCAGCTAAAGGCAAATGTTTAAACATTTAGTTAATGCACCATATGTCTTAACTGTTTTAGTTCCATCTGACATTTTAAAAAATCCATTTTAGTGGAAACCCGCCAAGTAAATTTACTTCTCTGGAAAATGATTATTCCATTCATCTTAAATCCAATTCTCTTGGACCTCTCAAACACAATGAACTCTTAATTTGTAGGCTTCCAATCCAAAGACAGGGCTGTCTTCATGTTCTGCCTCCCGAAGTATGGGGAAATGCCAGATCAGGTGGTTCCACGTGATACAGTTTATGTCCTGAGGGCCACACAGCTAGGTGTAGGCAAAGGCAGCTCAGGAAGAACTAATTATCAACTCTGGGGGCTCAGCAGGGTGCTAAGTGAAAGGCAAAATGGAGGACTATGAAAATAAAAGGAACAAAGTCAGAGAAATATGACTATCAGAGTAGGAAAAACAAGAACAAAAGACAAAGGCAAATAAAGAACATTTACAACAGGATGTGGTTATAACGCTTATGTTTCAAGTCACACACTCCTAGCAATTAAAAACAATACAGAGAGTAAAAAATAATAACCATATAACTGTGAGGCTTAGGCATAGTGGTTAGAAACACAAACCTTGATATCAAATAAATTAAAGTCTCAAATCTTGGCTCTACCAATTACTAGCTGTGACCTTAGGCAAATTATTTCATCTCTCTGAGCCTAGTTTCCTCACAGCGTTCATTAAAATATTAAACATGTATAGTGGGTGAGTATAAAACTCAGATTTGCAAAAAAAAAAAGTAACAATTTTTAATAAGTAAATTCAACTTCATGTATAAACTCCTAGTCTTCCCTTAACTTAAAATATATTTTATCACTTTGCAGTACACTCAATTCGTATTCAGTAATTTTTATAAAGCCAATTTAAGTGTCATTCTATCAGTCTTTATCCCATTCCAATCTTAGACATTTTGGGGTAAGAATTAATCATTTCTAAGGCTTCCCCTACTGCACCTCACCATCTACCTGAGGGTAAGTCAGCAGACAGGAGAGGAGTGTCATATAATGTCCTATCCTCTAACACTTGCTGGTCTCCAGTTGAGGGAACTCATTCTGCTTGGCCTTTGGCCACCAGCCTTTGTCCTTTTTCATGTCTTCTGGTAAAATTATTCTCACCAATCCCTGGACATCTTTAGTTGGCATTCATTCAAATCAAGCGGGTCCCACTTGATCTTCGTGATGGTTTGCTGGCACTCCTAGCTAATGCCTCTGGTCTCAAGGTCCCTGACTTCTGCAGCTTTGTTGTCCTGATCTTAGACCTCTTGCTAACCATCAGCCCGCTCTAAAGTTCTGTGAACTCTGATTTTCAGAATCCAGGATTTTGATGAGGTATGTTCTTTGAACTCAAAAAGCTGAGCTTTACAAATTAAGAGCCAAGAGGGTTTTATTTAGCATGAACTTTGGGGTGAGGAAGAGTGAGAATTGGACTGAAGGGCAGTTTTTGTCCCTGGGGTGAGAATGGAAGATCGGCAGATGAAGCCTAAGAAGGGGAGAAACAAAGTTGAGGTGCAGAAAAGTGTATTCATTTTCCCATCCCCTTCAAGCTAATGTTGGGGGTTGACGGGGCTGGATTTAGACGCTGATAGTTAGGGTCAGGAATATCAAAACTAGGTGCTTATTTCTTGCTTCCCCAGAGCTCATGCCTTTCAGAGATGACCTGAGCCCCCATGGCAGCAAGGCCAACATAGTGTAGATAGATGCTGGAATAGAAATGAATGAGGAACATGCCAGAAGGAAGGGATTGAGAAAGCATTCTCCCACCCCCTGCCTTCCACTCAGCCCTTGTCCCTCCGTGAATCTGAGGAATCTGAGGGGTCTGTAGGGAATTTGAGGTTTTCAGGAGCCTAGAAATGGAGCAAGAGATACAGCCAGCCCCAAAGAATCAGCAGCTCCAGGGATAGCAAAGGTGAGACCCAAGTCCACCATGGAGAAATCACCAGGCCTTAAATGAGATGTGCAAACAAGTGATCCTATTGTAGACACATTAGCAAGGGCTGCAGCATGAGCCCTTTCCGAGGAGAAGGCCAGAGGGACCTCAGCCCTCATGCCTTCAAGAAGCAGGTACTCCTCTGCTCCCAGACCCTGTCTTGGGAAGGAAGAGAGGGGAAGTAACTGTCCAAACGGTCCTCCATTTTAAGCCAGAAAGCTGAGAACACTTGAGTCGGCAAGAACACATATTTTCCCCATCAGTAGAGCAGGAGAGCAAGACGTAAAGTCAGAGAAAATAGTGGACTGACTTATGGAAAATAAAGGAAGACTGGGGGAGGAGTTGGTTCTTATATTTGTTTTTACTATATGTACCAGTCTGCTCAGGCTGCCGTAACAGAATACCGCAGACTCTTCTAAAGTGGCTTCGAAAATAGAATTTTATCTTCACAGTTATGGAGGCTCAAAGTTTCAGATCAAAGTGCTGTCAGGATTGGTTTCTGACGAGGCCTTTCTCCTTGGTTTGCAGATGGCACCTTATGTCTACATCCTCATCTGGCCTTCTATCTCTGTGCACAGAGAGAGAGAGCTCTGGTGTACCTTCCTCTTCTTATAAGGACCTGTCCTCTCGGATTCGGACCGTGCCTTATGACCGCATTTAACTCCAAATACAGTCACATGGGGGGGTTAGGGATCTGACATATAAATCATGGGGGAGGAAATTCTATCCATAACAGTATATGAACTTAACTTGGAACATAATTTTTTTGTCTATATTATGCAAGTAACCACCTTAGTCTAGCACTTGAATTTAATAAGTGCTTAATAAGAGGGAAATGTAATAATAGTATCATTGCTATATTATAATAATACAATTAGCTAATTTGTAATGTGTGCCAGGCATCTTTCATGTGCTTTTTTGTGCTATTGTATTGACTCTAACTACAATGTATAAGAGATATACTGTTACTTTCTACCTTTACTCCTCTTCAGTTCTCTTAGAAAAATAACCTCCAACCTCCTAACTCAAAGCTTGGCCTTGTAGTTCTGATAATCCACACTGGGCGTCTTT
This sequence comes from Plecturocebus donacophilus, assembly GCA_004027715.1. NCBI lineage: Eukaryota > Metazoa > Chordata > Mammalia > Primates > Pitheciidae > Plecturocebus > Plecturocebus donacophilus. The sequence continues at coordinate 5,677 of PVKP010045791.1, read as the reverse complement.
CTCGGGATACTAGCTTAATTGGAGACTGTGAGGATTCAACTTTCTTCGTCTTCACTTTATCTGGCTTAGTAGGGTGATGTCTTCAGCCACTCACACCAAAAAATGTCAGTCATGCTTCTGGTACTCACTGAAGGCACCGTAACAACGGCTTGGACCAATGAAGGCCTTGCCACTGATTCCACCATCACTTAGGAAACAGAGCAACAAGCTCACTGAGGCAGCCACGTTCCATCCCACCAGTGTCACTATAGCTAAGGCAGTCCTGCTGCTTCTCCAAGCCATGACATCCTTTTAGTACCCAAGCCAATGACCTTTCAGATCAGACCACTGCTAGGGGTTCATTCATTAGTCCTACTGTACTCTGCCCAGAAATACTCATCCCTTCTAAACCTCTGCATGTTTCCTACCCTTAGCTCTCCCAATCCTCAACGTTTATGTTGATATTTCTGAATCTTATGATGAATATAGCTTGGGCTCCACATAAAGAAAGCAAATGGAGACTCAGAAAATAAAATAAGAAGAAGAACAACATCAACAGTGGATTAGGTGAGGACTAAGCTTGGAGGTGTAAAATATAAAGTAAAAAACGATTTTGGATTAAGGGATATATTGTAGGTAAAATCACCCAGCACCGTGAATGTTTTCCTCGAAACCCAACCCCAATATACATCATCTCTTTTGTGTTCAGTGCTAATACCGCTAGAGATTTTTCCTGCCATTCTCACAAAATTTTTCAGGAAAAATATACCTTAAATGTTGAGTAAAAGTAATCCTATGCACAGATCCTACTACCTTTAGTTTTTAGCTTTATTCGATATAAAGCTGCCATTTTTCTCTGAACACACCAAAGCCCCGAGTTTAGGGAGAGAAATAACTCTGCAGTTCATCTTCTCAAAATGTTATTTTGGAGTGACTCCATTTGATGCTTCCTAGATAAAGCAATCAACGTGGAGAGGAATGAGGAGCCCGTACACTAAAAAGTGACATATAATTATTACCATACCTATTAAGTGAATAAACCAGCCAGAGCCCAATTACATCGTTGCAACATACAATGAAATATCTCTTAAACAATTCTTCAATGAAGAAATAAACCTGTCACGAAAGAAAAATGTGCTGTACATCAAGGCTATGTATTGAGGAAGTAATGCTGCTGCCAGGGTCACGCTGGTTGTAACTCAATGTGCAATTTAAGGAAATTAGAGGCAATCCTCATTACATACATTTTACACTTTGTTTACTGTGCTACAAATTCTGTAGTGGAAGCACTGACTTGCAGCAACAATAGCTCATTTAATGGAAAATGAGAATGTTTAACAAAGGATGTTTGATGGCTGACGAGCAGAGCACAGTAATTTACATTTCTTGCCATGTATCCCTTCTTTAAAACCACATCTTTGGATAGAGCTGGGTAGGATGTAGCCACAACCAAAGCCAGTGTGACATATCTGAAATTCTGCTTGGTATTCAAGAGAAAAAAAAAGAAAACCATTAAACAGGAAACAAAATTGTATTTTATTAGTTCATTTTTACACTGCTATAAAGAACTCTCTCAGACTGAGTAATTTATAAAGAAAGAGGATTCATTGACTTAGAGTTCTGCATGGCTGGGGAGGCCTCCAGGAAACTTATGATCACGGCGGAAGGCAAAGGGAAAGCAAGGCACATCTTAAAAGGTGGCAGGAGAGAGAGAGAGTAAAGAGGAAAGTGCCATGCCCTTTCAAACAACCAGATTCCCGAGAACTCACTATCAGGAGAACAGTGGGGGGGGAAGTCTGGCCCCCATGATTCAGTCACCTAACACCAGGCCTCTCCCCTGATGTGAGAATTGTAATTTGAGATGAGATTTGAGTGGGAACACAGAACTAAACCATATCACGTATCAATGACTTTTAGCTCAAAGAATAAATTTTCTATCAATCATTTCACAAAGAATCAGGAACAGAGGAAGGAACAAAAGTGTCTGAGACAATGACTTTGGGCTGAAACTCATTAAGAAGAAAATGCTGGTGTATAAAGATCACCCTTGAAAGCTCCCAGTCCTCTCAGAAAATATTTGTTGAAAATTTGCTAAATCTTCAATTCTGACATATTCAGTCTGAAAACTCCACATTTGCCTGTAAACATTATTTCTATAAACTTCCATCATTCGTTTGCAGGCAAATACTAGAAGGTAGGACTACAGAAGGCTTAATTGCAGGGCAATGGTGTGGTAATCAGATGGCCTCCCTGTTGGGAACCTTGCTTGGGGGAAGGAGTGGAAATTGGTCACATAGAGTTGCCAGCTGGTAAGCTTTTTAGCCTGGTTCTTGAGTACTGGGTCACTATGTGGACCTCCAACAGAAAGCGAATGTTGGATTTTACAAGATAGGAATGATTCATGGCTTCTTATAACCTCACTTTGACTTTGGAGGGGAGTTCAGATGTGTGGCAGTAACAACAGTATTGGCAGCAGAGAAATGAAGTAAGATCCAGGAATATTTTTGAAGACTCTGCCTCTGAATCATTTGAGTTCTTTTCCTCCTTGAGCTTTTATAATCCCTGACATCTTGACCACTAACTCTCCCCCAGTGAAAGAGGCATTTGCATATTTGATGCTAATTATCCATGTAACCAGAGTACAGTCAACATTATTTTAAGAAAAATTAGGAACGGCCCAATGACATTGGAACATCTTTTGCTCATTCACTGTAGAATCTTTTCAAAAAAGAGTGCCTGGAGTCTGAAGTTTGGCAGATGTTTATTGTTGGAAGGGTCCTAGGGAGGACAGGGAAGGCTGCAGAGAAAGAGGAAAATGCCTAAATCATTTGCCAAGATTCTTAAGGAGGGCAGGTTGTGCTTCTGAGCAATTAGAGGTATCCTCTGAAGTCAGAGCTCTGCCAAGCTGGAAAAGAGGAGCTATTTAAAATTCTGTTTCTCTTCCATAGGGAGAAAAGAGACTGTTGCATCCTTAACCCACCCCAGATGCCACAAAAATATTTATAAAGTAATAATTTTTAAAATTGTGTGTTCTCAGACTTATGCTCCTTTTCTAAAAGTGGTTTTGCCTTCCCGGAAAACATTTTCTTTCAGTACCTCCATGTCTGATCTTAATTGAGTCTTTGATTCATTGAACACGATAAGGAAAAGTTGGTGCCTAAGGTTGCTGAAAGGACTAAGTTGATGAAGGTCTCAGGAATTTGGTTTCTACCTTACTTATGCTTTTTGAGGGAAAGGATTTAGTAAATATCATCTACAAGTATAATTCTGAAGTCTTTTTCCCATGATTGTGGCATAGACCGAAGACCTGTGAGAGAAAAAACTTGCTCATTTCCCCATTCAATGCCATGCATTTATTCATTTATTCAACAAGTGATTATAAATGATTGGTGAGCATCTACTACAAATACAGCACAGGCTGCAGTTGGTAGAGAAGCTTTTCAAACCTGTAGGAGACCTATGGCCTCCCAGCTGGTATTATTGACATGGAGTCACATTATACCTATTTTAGGAAGATTGTCTAAAATGAAGTAAAACATTCTTAGATTTACTCCACCTGCATTGTCAAGTCAAAACAAAAAGATCACCCAAGCTGGTAAAACACACAAACAAAGCTGAGTTTATTCCTTGCCAAGCAAGAGAGAGCCAATGCACTCAAAAGCCAGTTCACCCAATTGCTCTGAGTTAAAAGCAGAAGGGCAAGAAAACTGGGTAAAAACAGGGAGTTTTAGGCAAATAAGGCTGAATCCTGAAAGGCATCATTTGTGTGGTTAAGGAGAAGGTAGTGAAGTTTCCCTGGAACTGAGCATTCTCTCTGTGTAAAAGCTCAAGCAGGTTAGGAATGAGCTCCTAATGCTCTAGTGGGTTCAGTACCACAGAGCAAGCAAATTCATCTGCATATGCTCAAAGTTCAGTGTAACTTTTCTTTAACAGGGTCCTATTTTTGTCCTAACTGTATATTCCATTGACCTACCTGAAGCTTCTGGGAAATGTTCCTAGTTCTTGTGTTGTTAGACACATGCACATGTCTTGGCAGAGCTGGAGGCCATTTTTCAAAGTCCATTTTAATTGCTATGGCCTAAATGTTTATGTCCCCTGAAAGTTCATATGTTGAAATCCTAAACCCCAAGGTGATGGCATTAGGAAGTGGGGCCTTTGGGAATCTCTGCCACAGTGAATGACTGTGATTAGTGCCCTAATCAAAGAGACCTCAGAGAACTGGCTAGCATCTTTGACCACATGAGGACACAGCTGGAAGGTGCCATCTGTAAACTGCAAATCTACTCTCACCAAACACCAAATCAGTTAGTACCTGGATCTTGGATTTCCCATCCTCCAGAACTATGAGAAATAAATTTCTGCTTATAAAATACCCAGTTTATGGCACTTTGTCATAGCAGGCTGAACATATTAAAACACCAATTTTTTCTTCCAGAGTGAGACTTCCTTTCACATCTTTCTGTAAAATGCTCATCTACTCTTCAATGGTTATGTAAGATTCCATTTAAACTTTAACAACTCATTGTCAGAGACCTTCTTTGTAGTAAACTGATATCATTTTTTCTTAATAAGCCATTAGAACAACTGGAATGCACTTTGTGTGCTGGGCTTTCTGCTAAGAGCTTAATGTGCATTCAATCATCACAATAACCAAGCACTCGAGGCCTCATTATCATCCCCATTTCTAGATAACAGTGATAACTGGCATTTATTGCGGCCTTACTATGTGCCAAATACTTTATGGATTGAATCACACTTTGTTCTCACATGGATAAAGGTTTAACCAAGGAGAGTATCAAGTTTTTCTTCTATTTATATTACCTTTGTTGACCTCCTTGCCTTCAGCAACACATGAAGCTTCATTCTTTGGGGAATATGTTTTTAGAAATGAATGGTTTCCATTCCTAAATTATAACTACCAACTCAGAGACCATTATCCTAAAAGTACTATTTGATACTCTATACCCTACACAAATAAATATCTTTACCTTATAGTTTCCCTTAGCTAACATAACTGCAAGGCAAAACCCATCCTACTGCTACTCCATAAAGAGTCCCTTTGTTCCTTCCTAAGATGTTCACTCTGAATATCCCTTGCTTTCTATTTGTAATACAATCCTTACATGGCTATCAAATTCTAGATTCATCTTTTTCTTACTTACAAAATAATTGCTTCTAGCACTGGGCACAGTGACTCATCCTGCAATCCCAGCATTTTGGGAAGATGAGGTGGCAAGATTGTTTGAGGCCAGGAGTTTGAGGCTAACCTGGGCAACATAATGAGATCCTGCCTCTACAAAAATAATAATAATAATTAAGTAGCCAGGCATGGTGGTGCATGCCTAGCTTCTCAGGAGGCTGAGGTAGGAGGATCACCTGAGCCCAGGAATTTGAGGCTGTGATGAGCTATGATCATGTCACTCCATGCCTAGGCAACAGAATGAGACCTTATCTCTAATAGTAATAATAACAGCTTCTGATTTTTAAAGGATGCTACCACTGATACTACAATTTTTCTAAGGAAAATAATTTTTAGATGCATGTATGTACATGGTAAATAAACTAAATACCAGCATTATTAAGTACTCTGCAAGAGAAAATGAATCTAATTAAATTCTTTCTGCTGTTTCTCACAGTTCTGGAGGCTGTGAAGTCCAAGATTAAGGTGCTGGCAGATCTGTTGTCTGGTGAGGACCCA
>PVKP010045790.1:0-15949 GCA_004027715.1 Plecturocebus donacophilus | reverse complement strand
TCTCTGAGTACTTGCTTGTTCACAAAAAAATTTTATTTTTCCTTCACTTATGAAGCTTAGTTTGGCCGGATATGAAATTCTAGGTTGAAAGTTCTTTTCTTTAAGGATGTTGAATGTTGGCCCCCACTCTCTTCTGGCCTGCAGGGTCTCCACTGAGAGATCTGCTGTGAGTCTGATGGGCTTCCCTTTGTGGGTAACCTGACCCTTCTCTCTGGCTGCCCTTAGCATTTTCTCCTTCATTTCAACCCTGGTGAATCTGACGATTATGTGCCTTGGAGTTGCTCTTCTTGAGGAATATCTTTGTGGTGTTCTCTGGCAAAACAGCCGCGCCGGCCAAAAGAGTCACGCTGGTGACCCGTGTGGCTCCTCTGCCGGGAATCTCCCAGTTTGTGGGCAACAAAAATTCGTCTGAAATTGCGACGTCCACTCGCTCTCTGCGCTTTCACTGGGAGCTACAATCCTGAGCTGTTGCTAATCGGCCATCTTGGATCTCTCTCCTCTTTCTAGGGTTTTTATAGTTTTGGGTTTCACATGTAAGTTTTTAATTCATCTTGACTTGATTTTTGTATATGGTGTAAGGAAGGTGTCCAGCTTAAATTTTCTGCATATGGCTAGCCAGTTCTTCCAGTACCATTTATTAAATATGGAATCATTCCCCCATTACTTGTTTTGTCAGGTTTGTCAAAGATCAGATGGTTATTAAGTGTGTAGTTCTATTTTTAGATTCTCTATTCTGTTCCATTGGTCTATTTGTCTGTTCTTGTGCTAGTATTGTGCTGTTTTGGTTACTGTAGCCCAGTAGTATAGCTTTTTGTTTGTTTGTTGTTACATAAACTAAAGATTTTGTTGTCTTTATAATAAAACAAAAGATGATACTTAGAACTGGATCACTTGGTCCTTTCTCTTTGTATCTCCTCGCAGTTCAAAATGCTTGCATCTTTTAGTAGCCAGTATTCTCTTAGATCTGCAATTGGGCTGAACACACTGAAGTGTTAGCACAATCTTCTTCGTAGTTTTAGTCTTTTTCTGGAAAATCAGCTTAGTCTGCCCACCATAGCCACTGTGTTTCCTGTCATACTAACACTTTCCCTGGGCATATGAAGAATCCTTGCCCTTCTTACACTGCATCACTTTGTGGGATTGGTGCTTGCAAGACTTTTTACAGAAAGTCCGGTGGGTCTTAGAAATGTTCACCATGTTCGTGGGAACACTGTCACCACAGAAAGAAACATGACAGGCTGGAAATGGAAGTATAGAGGTGTAATATAGTTTGAAGTCGAGTAGTGTAATGTCTCCAGCTTTGATCTTTTTACTTAGGATTGTCTTCACTATTCAGGCTCTTTTTTGGTTCCATATGAATTTTAAAATAGTTTTTATTTTTAATTCTGTGAAAAATGTCAATGGTAGTTTAATGGGGATAGCATTGAATCTATAAATTGCTTTGGGGCTGGGCGCAGTGGCTCATGCCTGTAATCCCAGCACTTTGGGAGGCCAAGGTGGGTGGATCACTAGGTCAAGAAATCGAGACCATCCTGGCCAACATGGTGAAACCCAGTCTCTACTAAAAATACAAAAAAATTAGCTGAGCATGGTGGCGTGTGCCTATAGTCCCCGCTACTAGGGAGGCTGAGGCAGGAGAATTGCTTGAACTTGGGAGATGGAGGTTGCAGTGAGCCGAGATCATGCCACTGCACTCTAGCCTGGTGCCTGGTGATGGAGTGAGACTCTGTCTCAAAAAAAAAAAAAAATTGCTTTGGGCAGTGTGACCATTTTTACAATACTGATTCTTCTTATCCATAAGCATGGGATTTTTTTTCATTTGTTTGTGTCTTCTGATTTCTTTGAGCACTGGTTTCTAGTTCTTCTTATAGAGGTCCCATCACTTCCCTTGTTAGCTGTATTCCTGGGTATTTTATTCTTTTTTGTGGCAATTGTGAATGTGAATTCATTCATGATTTCACTCATGGCTTTCCTGTTGATGGTATATAGAAATGCTAATAATTTTTGCACATTGATTTTATATCTGGAGACTGCTGAAGTTGCTTATCAGCTTAAGAAGTTTTTAGGCTGAGATGATGGGATTTTCTAGATATGGGAGGTTGTCTGCAAACAAAGATAGTTTAACTTTTCCTCTTCCTATTTTAATACCCTTTATTTCTTTCTCTTGCCTGATTGCCCTGGCCAGAGCTACTGATACTATGTTGAATAGGTGAGAGAGGGTAAAACTTGTTTGTGTTGGTTTTCAAGGAGAATGTCTCCAGCTTTTGGCCATTCAGTAAGATATTGGCTGTGGGTTTGTCATAGATGGCACTTATTATTTTGGGGTATATTGCTTTAACATCTACTTAATTGAGCGTTTTTAACATAAAGGATTTTGAATTTTATTGAAGCCCTTTGCTACATCTACTGAGATAATCATGTGGTTTTTGTCTTTAGTTTTGTTTATGTGAGGAATCACATTTATTGATTTTCATATATTAAACCAATCTTGCATCCTGGGAATGAAGCCTACTTGATTCTGGTAGATAAGCTTTTTGATATGCTGCTGAATTCGGTTTGTCAATATTTTGTTCAGGATTTTTGCATTGATGTTAATCAAGGACATTGGCCTGACCTTTTTTGTTGTAGTATCTCTACCAGGTTTTGGTATCAGGATGATGCCGGCCGCATAGAATGAGTTAGGGAGGCGTCCCTGTTTTCAATTATTTGGATAGGTTTAGTAGAAATGGTACCAGCTCTTCTTTTTACCTCTGGTAGAATTCAGTTGTGAATCCATCTGGTCCTTGGCTTTTTTGGTTCGTAGGCTATTCATTACTGCCTCAGTTTCAAAACTCATTATTGGTCCATTCAGGGATTCAATTTCTTCTTAGTTCAGCCTTGGGAGGTTGTATGTGTCCAGGAATTTATTCTTTTTTCTTTCTAGATTTTCTAGTTTATGTGCGTAGAGGTGTTTATAGTATTCTCTGATGGTCGTTTGTATTTCTGCAGAGTCAGTGGTAATATCCCCCTTATCATTTCTGATTGAGTTTATTTGAATTTTCTCTTTTCATCTTTATTTTTCTGCCTAGAAGTCTATTTATTTTATTAATTTTTTCAAAAAAACTACCTCCTGTATTCATTGATCTTTGGATAGGTTTTTTTGTGTGTCTCTATCTCCTTTGGTTCAGTTCTGATCTTGGTTATTTCTTGCCTTCTGCTAGCTTTGGGGTTTATTTGCTTTCTTGGTTCTCTAGTTCTTTTAGTTGTGATGTTAGATTTTTAGCTTGACATCTGTCTAGCTTTTTGCTGTGGTGGCTTTTTGTGTGGCTTGATTTGGTGCTATAAATTTCCCTCTTAACACTGCTTTAGCTTCATCCCAGACATTCTTGTATATTGTGTCTTTGTTCTCATTAGTTTCAAAGAACTTCTTGATTTCTGCCTTAATTTCATTATTTACCCAAATATTTCATTATTTAGTAGCCAGTATTCTCTTAGATAATGCAATTGGGCTCAATTCAGGAGTTATTCAGGAGCAGGTTGTTCAGTTTCCACGTAGTTGTGTGGTTTTGAGTGAATTTCTTAATCTCGAGTTCTAATTTGATTGTGCTGTGGTCCAAGAGACTGTTTGTTATAATTTCCGTTCTTTTGCATTTGTGGAGGAGTGTTTTACTTCTGATTCTGTGATCAATTCTAGAGTAAGAGTCATGTGGCAATGTATATTCTGTTGTTATTGGGTGGAGAGTTCTGTAGATATCTATCAGGTCCACTTGATGCAGAGCAGAGTTCAGATCCTGAATATCTGTTAATTTTCTGTCTTGATGATCTGTCTACTATTGTCAGGGGGCTACAAAAGTCTCTCACTATTATTGTGTGGGAGTCTGTCTCTTTGAAGGCATCTAAGAACTTGCTTTATGAATCTGGGTGCCTCTGTATTGAGTGCTTATATTTAGGACTATTTAGGATAGTTAGTTCTTCTTGTTGAACTGAACCCTTTACCATTATGTAATGCCCTTTTTTCTCTTTTTCTATTTTTTTCATTTAAAGTCTGTTTTGTCAGACACTAAGATTGCAACCCCTGCTTTTTTTCTGTTTTCCATTTGCTTGGCAAATTTTCCTCCATCCCTTTATTTTGAGCCTATGTGTGTCTTGCATATGAGATGGCTCTCTTGAAGGCAACATATCAGTGGGTCTTAGTTCTTAATCCAGCTTGCCATTCTGTGTCTTTTAATTGGGGCATTTAGCACATTTATATTTAAGGTTAGTATTGTTATGTGTCAATTTGATTCTGTCATCATGATGCTAGCTGGTTATTTTGCAAACTGATTTATGTGGTTGCTTCATAATGTCACTGGTCTGTGTACTTTTTCTACAGAACAAGGCGCATATTGTCACGGTTCTGTGTGTTTTTGTAGTGGCCGATAATGGTTTTTCCTTTCCATATTTAGTGCTTCCTTCAGGAGCTCTTATAAGAGAGGTCTGATTTAACAAATTCCCTCAGCATTTGCTTGTCTGAAAAGGTCTCCATGGCTTATGAAGCTTAGTTCAGCCAGATATGAAATTCAGGGTTGGAAATTCTTTTTCTTTAAGAATTTTGAATATTGGCCCCCAATCTCTTCAGGCTTGTAGAGTTTCCACTTGTTAGTCTGATGGGCTTCCCTTTTAGGTAACCTTGCCTTTCTCTCTGGCTGACCTTAACATTTTTTTTTTTTCATTTTGACCTTAGAGAACCTGAAGATTACGTTTCTTGGGGATGATCTTGTGGAATATCTTACTAGGGTTCTCTGCATTTCCTGAATTTGAATGTTGACCTTCTAGCTAAGTTGGGGAAGTTCTCCCAGACGATATTATGAAATATGTTTTCCAAATTGGTTCCATTCTCCCCGTCTCTTTTAGGTACCCCAATCAGTCATAGATTTGGTCTCTTTACATAATCTCATATTTCTTGGTGGTTTTGTTCATTCCTTTTTATTCTTTATCTCTATTCTTATCTCCTGTCTTATTTCAGAAAGATAGTCTTCAAGCTCTGAGATTCTTTCCTCTGCTTGGACTGTTCTGCTATTAACACTTGTGATCACATTGTGGAGTTCTTATAGTGTGCTTTTCAGCTCTATCATGTCATTTATGTTCCTTACTATATTGGCTATTTTGGCTGTCAGCTCCTGCATTGTTTTATCATGTTTCTTAATGTCTTTGCATTAGATTACAACATGCTCCTTTAGCTTAGCCAAGTTTGTTTTTATCCACATTCTGAAGCCTACTTCTGCATTTCAGCCATCTCTGCTTCAGCCCAGCTCTGAGCCCCTGATGAACAAGTGTTGTGATCATCTGGAAGAAAGGGGGAACTCTGGTTTTTTGAGTTTTCAGCAGTTTCATGCTAACTTTTTCTCATCTTTATGGGCTTATCTACCTTCAACCTTTGGATGGGGTTTTTGTGGGGTTTGTTGGTTTGTTGTTGTTGTTTTGGTTTTTTTCTTTTAACAGCCTGGCCACTCTTTTGTAAGACTGCTGAGATTTTGCTAAGGGTCTGCTCCAGACCCTAATTGTCTCAGTTTTTCCAGTAACTGGGGTATCACCAGTGAAGGCCATGAAACAGTAAAGATGGTAGTTTGCCCCTTCCTCTGAATTCTCTGTCCCGGTAGGGTACTGACTTGTTGCCTGCCTGAATGTGCCTGTAGGAGATGGCTAGAGACCCCACTTGGAGGAACAGGACCAGGAACCCACTTAAAGAAGCAGTCTGGCTGCATTTTGGTACAGCAGCTGTGTTGTGTTGAGGATCCCTTCAGCCCCTGATTGGTTTGGGCTCTCCAAGGCCTGCAGGCTGGACTGGCTGAGATGCCCAAATAGCCAAGGTAGTGACTAGCCTGATACCTCAGGCCCTCCGTCCTAAGGAGAAATTAGAACTCTGTCAGTGTTAGAAAATGGGTGGGGGTGGTGGCAGGGCCTATGACTGGGAGGACCCACCCAGTGAGAAGGAATAGATCCAGATCCTATTTATAGAAGCAGTCTGGCCATGCCTTGGCAAGACAGCCATGCCGTGCTGGGGAATGCCTCTGCCCCATTGTTGGTTTGAACCAAGCCCACAGGCTGGAATGGCTGAGTCATCCAAACAACCAAGGTGGTGGCCTGCAACTCCCCACCCTGGCACTTCGTCACAGGGAGAGATCACAGCTCTGTCCATGGAAGAAGGGCAGGCAGGGGTAGCTGAAGGTCCTGCCCAGTGAGGAAGAACGTAACTGTGTCCTGCTCAAAGAAGCAGTCTTCCACATTCTGGCAAAGCACCTGTGCTGTGCTGGGACCCTTCCTCATCAGGACCATTTGGACTTTCTAAAGTCCACAGGCTGGAATGGCTGGGTCTACCAAACGACAGAGATGGTGACCCACCTCTAACCCCGGGGCCTCCATCCTGTCTCAGGCAGGCTCCACCCTGTTGCCAGTGGCTACCTGGTATTCTAATCCAGTGGGCTTATCTTGTGAGGTGCCATGGAAGTGGGGCCCACAGACTGATACTGCTCAGTCCCCTGGATTCAGCCCCCTTCTTAGGGGTATGTATGGACCTCTCATCTTGCTGGGGATCCCGAGCCAAAGTAGGTAAAGCTCCTGGTTCTCTGTGTGTGCCTAAGCAGCTGCTCTGCTAAAATTCCACACAGCTCTGTGTGCTGGACCCAAGGCCCTGGTGGTGTGGGCTCACGAGGGGATCCTGACTGGAGGGTTGCAAAGTTCTGTGGGAGAAGCATGGTTTCCTGGGGTCACACATTCACTCACTGCTTCCCTCACTAGGGGGAGGGATTCCCTCGGCTCTGTGTCACTCCCAGGTAGGCCGTCATCCCGCCCTGTTTTTCTTCGTTCTCTGTAAGTTGAGTTGTTTTCCTCATCAGTACCAGTGTGAGTACCTGGATATTTCAGTTGAAAGTGCTGTATTCACAGCCCCTTTCATTCCTCTCCATGACAGCCACACACCACAGCTGCTTCTACTTGGATATCTGGCTCCCTCCCCACCCCCAATTCTACGCTATAACATTCATAACTTTTCTCCCAACATCATATTAATATTCATAAATTTCCTAGAAACTTATAAATAATGCTGACTAAAAAATGTACCCACTAATCTCCATAAGTAGCTGGTACAAGACTCCTTTTTCAGGAAACAGCAATCAAGAGTCCACTCTAAATGGCTGTTAGATCTCTCTTAATGATTTCCATCCACTTCCATCAAGCCGTAGGGGCTGGGACTTCTAAAAGCTTTGGCTTCTTGAGGTTCCATAAGATACTGAGGCTCTTTTTCAGTATTTTGGGTTAAGCTGTGATTTCTCCATGACTACTGCTGAGACTCAACTGACCTTTCTAATGGTTCCAAAACAGCAGCCAAGAAATGTTTTGAAACTAAATCAGGCACAAGGGTTATGAACCTGAAGCCTTTCACTCTGCTGTTCCAGTCTTTGGGTTGTGCTGTGGATTAATAGGGTACAGCTTTAAATAAGTGGAGTTTTATCCCATGAAGAAACTCCCCCAACAAAATGATACTCATTTGAAAACGAAATTGCTCCCAACTGACTTTACCTCTTGGATTTCTTCAGCATTCATGAATAATGTCTACAGCACCCCATGACACATTGCCTGTCAATAGCTTCCTCTATGCTATTGTTTCACTATCTTGGTTCCCTAAACAGATCTGAAACTCCCTAGCTGGCAAGAGAGTTTATCCTCTTGGGAATGGGTCTATTTACTTTCTGTAGTTATAGAAATGGTTTGTTTAATCAATTAAGAAAAATCAGCCAGAACAAGAGAAAAGATTGTTTTCAAGTTAGTTCATTAAAAATTGCTTCTTTTTTTTTCTTAGAAACAAAAAGTTTATTTATTAAGATAAAAATAAGTTATAAAAATAAAACATTCAGAGAATGCAGGTTCTAGAGAAATGTTTTTTAAAAAAAAATGATAGGAAAAAATCTATTTAAAGGATTAGAAGAGAAAGTCAAAGTTAATCTCCCAAAATGTGGCATCGTAAAAAACGGAAGATAAATATGATCAGAGAGAATGTGAGATATAATGAAAAAGAATTCTAGCATGTGGTGGATTGCATTATTGGTCTCTATTTTTTTTTCTTTTTATTTTATTTTATTTGTTTATTCATTTTAATTGTACTTTAGGTTCTGGGATACATGTGCAGATCATGCAGGATTGTTGTATAGGAACATACATGGCAATGTGGTTTGCTGCCTCCATCCCATCACCTACATCTGGCATTTCTCCCCATGTTATCCCTCTCCAACCTCCCCTCCGCCGTCCCGCTTCTTTTTTAACAATATCTAAAACTAATAACTCCTGAAGACTGGTTACCAGAAGCAGAGAAGCAATAATGGGAAACCACTCTATTTTAAGAAAATTGAAGTAAATCCATTTTAGTAAAAGGGCTTATTCCCCCTTTTCTTCAATGTCCCTTGGTAATGCTCTTGGAACATTTAGACTGAAATAAACTTTGTTATGAGAGTCTCATAATGGGCTATTTGCCTTGTTCAGGTTGAAGGAGATTCTTTAACTCAGGACAATAAGAAAAGACAATAATATCTGTTGAAAGTAAATGAACCTATATTGTGTACTGATATTATATGTATAATGAACAATAGCTTATATTATTACTATTGATACCAATAGGTGTGGAAAAGCTATTTTGAATACAGTTTCCTATAATGCTTATTTTTCTAAAATTATGTGCCAAAAACTATATTTGCAGGGAATTATGGGCTATAACCATCTTCAAATCACTAATGTATTATCAGTGAACAGCTGGTATCTTGGGCATAAACTTAAACTTTGAATCTCCAAATCTAAACTTCTGAACAGAATTTTTTCTTCTTTTTTTTAAAAAATTGAGATATAATATACATTCAATAAACTGCTCAAATCTTAAGTTCACAGCTTAATCACTCTTTACATGTATATACGCCCATAGAACTACCACACAGATAAAACTGACCATTTCTAGCATCCCAGAAGCCTTTCTTATGACCATGCTGAGTTAATGTCCTCCCAAGATAGCCACTATATTCTTCTATCACCATAGATTAGTTTTAATTATCCTTGAACTTCATATAAATAGATTCATAATGGTATTATTTTGTGTCTTCTTTTCACTCAACGTTGTGTCTGTGACATTCATCCATGTTTCTTGCTCTTTTTCACTGTTTTGAAACATTCTGCTGTATTTGATGAACATTCAGGTTGATTTTAGTCTTTGGTTATTATGAATAAAGCAACTGTGAACATTCCTGTATGTGTTTGAGGATGACATATTTCTCCTGGGTATATACCTAAAAGTGGAATTTATGGATTATAGAGGAGGCTATGTTTGAAATATTTATCTTTAGCTATTTTTTAAGCTTTTTTTAAAAGGAAAATTATCTCCTACTTGTATCTATTGTACACTTGATATTCTGAGAGAGTAGTTATAGCTGCAGCTGGCCAAGTTGAACAGAAATGTTTCTAGGTAAAATCTCAAAGAGTGAATAAATAAGGTCAGGGGCACTTGAACTACATCACTAATACATTGTATTTGGGCCAATGATAATTATTCATGTCCTATTTGAACCTCTGGGGAAATGCTAAAGTTCCAAAGCTTATGTTCATTAAGAATTCTTGGAAAGATGGGAGGGCTTTAATTAAAGTCAACTTCAAGCCCTGTGATACAACACAAAGCTACCTATGGATCTCGAGTCATTACTGAGGGATACCTTTTCACAAAGAAGTAAATGATGCGCTCATCTAGCTTTACCTTTTCCATCGGCCACTGTAGGATTTGAAACTTCCACATGGAAATAATCAGTGAGAATAAAGAGATTTCCACTTACTATTTCATCCACAGCACCCACCTTCAAATAAAATGTCTCCTCTTCTTTCAAAGAGCTATTTCTAAGTTTGATTTAAAGTCTTTGTGTGGGGAATAAGTCTGGTGCCAGGAACAAGTTAATAATTAAATTTTGCGCATCCTCTGGGGAAGCTGATGTCTGATCAACTTCCTCCACATTGTACAACTGTTTCTTCTTTCCCTTGAATGCTCCCCTGCCCTCCCCCACTCTCCTCCAACTACTACACACAAATGATACATGTTTACCTTTTCTTAGTCTCATTTTACAAATCATTTTATTTTTTGTAAAACCCCTTTGATAATGCAAACCTATAACTACCTTCTCACATCCCATTGACGTTAGATCAATTTTACAAGGGTTATCTTGAAGTTTTGACTGGACCTAAAAAAAAAATCCCGGGAATAGTTCCAGACTTTTTGATTAACGGGGCAGTTCTGGAAAGTAAGGCTGCTTTTGCCATTCCTCACTTGAATTACAGTATTTGTTGTTGGCCCTTCTTAACAGGGTGTGCAGCTGAAAGTTTCTGCTAATAGCGGATGTAACAGCTTGGATTCTCATAACATTGTTTATTCTGAGGTCATTTTACCTTCGTTTATATATCTTTATTTAGAATTCTTATAAATGAGTCAATCAACATTTGACTTTTTCTGCAAAACTCTATCAAGTCCTTATCATAGTGACCAGTAGGGCCCTCAAATGTTTTCCATTCTGATGAACTTAACTTTTGTTGCACCAATTTAACTTTATTTCCAAAGAACTTGGATCAGAGCAGACTATTATACACACTATGTAGGCAACTACTCTTTAGTGACTATCAACTTTGTTCCTAAGTTGGAATTTACATGCACAATTTAGAAAACGGTCATGACTTAATTTTCTTCAAGTTAATTAGTAGCATGTAGCTATAGGATGGACCCAAATGAGCTGAGAGTCATCAACACGTTGATGACAAAGCCAGATCAGCTCCACCTTCACGAGATGGGGGCAGAAGTCGCTTCTTGCTAAATGGCCTTTTACATACCTTGAAACCAGAAGGGAAGGAACTAACGTTCACTGAGAGTGCCACATGCCAAACAATCTGTAGACACATTACGTGAGTTAACTGAAAATTTATGACTACAGGAGAGTGCTGATATAACTTTTCCTACCAAAAATGGAGAATTCCTTAACCTATGCGTGTTATAAATTTTACAGATCCTTGTCCAAGCTGAGGGAGGTTTCTTTAGGGATACTAGAAGGAGCTGAGCAGCTGAGTTTAAATACTTTCCTTTCTTGAATAATCATTGGCTCAGCTCATGAATGTATTTTCTCAATTGCTGCTTTCTGCATGCTTTGGCCTTGCATATCTCTGCTCATTAAGTATTTAAACCCACTTATTAATAATGTGCTTATCTGCTTTCATATTGCTGTTTAGTTGCTGTTCTTGGGATGGGGTTTCTCCTGGGTTACTTATCAGTTCTTATGTCCTGCTTGGGCTGCCTGACCTTCCCACTTTTCAAGAAACTCCTAGCAATATGCTTGGTTGCCTCCTGATTTTATACCTGCCAACTTTTTTACTGATTCCTCCCATATATCACCTTGAGTCCCAGTCAGTTCTGGACTTGTACCACCTTATTGGTTTCCGCTCTTGTGTAACCTCACTCTGTGTCTGATACATAGGACATGATTGATTAGGGCTCATAGGATTGTCCATATCTACTACACTTCTGTGCAGTTAAATGAAATGGGTCGCATTGACTAAAAGTTATAGCCAGAATGATTCCACAATTATTATTTCTGTTAGCTTATAGATCTAGGCTTAAAAATAAAATCAAATAGTATTCAAATAGCTCATCCTGAAAACCAACAAAAAGTTGCAGGAGAATCCAGATATGCTTATCGATTTTTTGAAGAACAGCATCTAATGATTTGTTAACATCTATGAAGTAAGGATCTGTATGTCAACATCTTTTTCTGATATTGGATAAGTTTTGTAAGATGCAAAACAATTGTAAACCTCTGATTTTATAAATACAGAATCAACTTGTGACAGTTATCATATATTTAGTATATATTTATTTACTAATATAATTATTCTAAAGGTGAATTAGACACACATAGCATAAAACTTACCATCTTAACCATTTTTGAGTGTCCAGTTCAGTTGTTAAATACATCATAGTATTGTACAACCATCACCACCATCCATATTCAGAACTCTTCATCTTCCCCAAGTAAAACTCTACGCCCACTAAACAAAAACTCCCTGTTCCTCCACCAAGCCCCTGGAAACTACCATTCTTCTTTCTGTCTCTATGAATTTGGCTACCCTAAGTAGCCGTATAAGTGAAATGATACAATATGTATCTTTTTGTGCCTGGCTTATTTCGCTTAGCATAATATCCTCACAGTTTATCTGTGTTATAATGTTTGTTAGATTCTTGTTCCTTTTTAGGGCTGAATAATATTCTGTATTATTTATATACCACATTTTGTGTATTATTCATCCATCAATGGACACTTGGGTTGCTTTCACGTTTAACTGTTATGCATAATTGAATAATGCTGCTATGAACATGGGTATATAAACATCTCTTTGAAACCCTGCATTCAATTCTTTTGGGCATATACTCAGGAGTGGAGTTGTTGAATCATATGTCAATTTTTAATTTTTAATTTTTTTGAAGAGCCACTATACTGTTTTCCACAGTGACTGTCCATTGAACATTCTCACCAGCCGTGCACAACAAGGGTTCCAATTACTCCACATCCTCATGAACAGTTGTTTTTCTATTGTTTCTTTCTTTTCTGACAATAACTATCTGAACAGGTGATCAGAGGATTCATGTTTAAAAAATAGTTTTTGTAAAAGGCATGGTAATTTTTGTGTGTGAGGAGACTTGTTAAATGCTGATTAAATGTAGCTCATCTTTTAAACGGTTGTGATTGATTCCTTCCCTCCTTGTATGTGCGTACCACACCCCCATCTGGAGATGGAATTTATTCCTCCACCAACTGTGAATCTGGGCTGACCTCTGACCACTTCAAACAATAGAATATGGTACTGACACAAAGTAGTAGCATTGTGTCAGTTCCAGGCCTTGCATTTGTGAGTATAGGAAGTTCCAGCTGCCATGTCAGAAGTCCAGGCTACTTTTCTTGGAAGAAAGACCACGTGCAGAAGCATGATGTCAGATGTGATGAAGAAGCTATTGCAGATACTCAGCCTTGCTGAGACTTCACATGCCTCCAGCCTTGGTAGCTATATGACCACAACTGCATGAGAGACCCAAAATGAGGACTGCCCAGATGAATTCATTTACCCTGCAAAAACTAGGAGAGATTAATAGTAAAGTGTTGCCTCAAGCCACTAAGCATTGATGTAGTCAGTTACACAGTGGTAGATAACTCAGACAAATGAGTCCCAAGGTTCAGAATAAGGCAAGAATCCAGACCAAGTACTTCCCATTAGTAAATATTGTCTCTGGATTTCCCTGTCCATGTTCAACTTACTTGGCTTTTCTCCAGTTGCTTTACCCATACTTTAGTAATGAATGTGAAATATTACTGTTAATATTATATATTAATTAAACCTAAGTCTTATATATATGTGTGTGTGTCTCTACATATAAATTTTAAAGTGTGTTTTTAAGTTTACAATAAAAATACACACAATTGAGAAAAGCAGTTGGTACATAGCATCAGGCATGTGGAATTAATGGTGGGGAATCCCAATGGAGATCACCAAATTTTACATATCAATGATTTATTGGGCAAGAAGGATCACCATCTGGTATATACTCTGGTTCTTTTTCCATAAGAGGACACTAACAGAGGTCATTCTGTGGCCCACTAAAAATATTCAACATGATAATCTGTTCTCTGGTTTCCTAGAGAAAATATCTTGCATGATAATTTGCTATATGGCTTACAGGAGAAATTTACTTTCTGCCATAACTGAGACAGAGTCAGCACCAAGGAAAGAGAAATAGAAAACTTCCTAGATCCATAGCATGGTTTCTGGACATCAGATCAAATCTGAACATTAACTTCTCTGACTCTATATGCTGATTTCAACAACTGTACCTTTTACATACTCATTGTGTTTAAAAATAGAGAGGAAGTGTACTATAGGGAAAAGAATAACCAAAAACATATTTTACATTTACAACACACTAGGCATTTTCCTATGTGCTTACAGGTCATCATCTCTTAGTCAAGTGATACAGGTACTTTTCTTCTCTCCAGTGCTCTATAGGTCAGCAAAGGCCACTCAGTTTCTTAATCCGTAACCCAAGTGACATCCATGATGCCTCTCTTTTCCTCTCACACTTTGTATCTACTCTATCATGGAGTCCTGTCATATTCCTAAAGCCACTTAATTGTATAGTTTTAATGAATACAATTAAATAAAATGTTATGCTATATAAATTATATCTCAGTAAAACTGTTACTAAAAACTTTTAAATATACCTAGAATCTTTCCACCTCTCCTCCTCACCATCGCTGCATCCTCATTCAAACTTCTGTTCTCTTGCCTGGATTTCTGCACTAGCTTCCTAAATAGTCTCCCTGCCTCAAGTCCTGTCCTTTTATGGTCTATTTCCACACAGTAGTCAGAGTGATCTTCTAAAAATATAATCTCCAGCATAGTTCTTCTCTTGCTCAAAACCCACCCAGGGAGATTCCACCACAGTGAAAATAAAAGCCTTCAAGGTCCTATGTGATCTGGCCTCTCTTTCTGAGTTCATATCTACCTCCGTATCTCTCCATTTGCTCCTTTATTCCCACCATACTGACCTTCTTGCACTTAAAATGTGCCAAGTTCATTCCTGCCTTGGGAATGAACAGGCTTAGCATTGCCTGCTCTTTCTATCTGGGCCGTGTTTTCTCCAGATCATTCAGACCTCTGTTTAGTGTTTCTTTCATCAGAGACCTTTCAAGGCCATACTATATGAAAGAGCAGTCACCGCCCCCCTACCACTTGCTCTTGATTCCTTTAGCCTGCTTTCCTTTTCTTTAAAGCACTCATCACTATATGACCTCCCATAGTGCATTCTTATTTTTGCATCTCAATGTGATCCTCATGAGTGGAGATGCTCTGTGTGTCTCCAGTGCTTAGAGGAGTAGCCGGTATTTGCTCAGTAAATATGCAGAATGTAGAATGAATGTGAATGATTAATGAAGAAATAAATGAATAAATATTATTAAACATCACCCTTTGCTAAGTTCACCAGTCATTCTTGCCCAAGGACACTTTCCTCATACCACAGACAGCAACCTAGCAGAACATAAGTATGCTCTGGTTGGGTCTTATTTCCCTGCAGAGTTTTGTGAGTTGCCCATATTCTAGTCACTTTGAAGAGACTCCAGCAACCTCAATCTGATGTAAAGAAAAGGTCTTGACTCCACCCCAAAAAAGGCCTAAACTGCCTTCCTCTCACTGAAGTGACACTTTGATTGAAGTGACACTTTGATTAACCAGCTCCAGGTCACAAAAATATTTTCCTAAAGTTATCAGTCCTGAGCCCCAATAATACATTCTCTAATAACTATTTATTACTTGTGAATATTTGACTGCCCAGTGCCAGACATTGAATACATAAAAATGAATCCAACACCATTGTTTGGAAGGTCTCCTCAGCTTCCCCTGACTGGTTGTATGTGCATGTTTTTTGTTTTGTCTCATTTTTCTCTTTCTTTTTAAATAGCTAACCTGGGTTTTCAATAATAAGCAATTCCTTTTTAATTTCAAAGAATGAATCCATTCCCTAGACTCTACTTTGTTAAGAAGCACCTTAAAAATCACTCCTTCTCATGGACAAGTTCTCTCTTAGTGCATATTTTATTCCTGCCTTCCTCGAATGGAATAGGTCCCTCCTCTTTCCATAGGTTACCACACTAACTGCACTCTCAATTCCACCAGTTGCAACTACTCCTTCATTATTCAATCTCTGTAATGTTTGTTATCAAATATCTCACAAGAACATCTCCCGTCCTCACTGAAGTTGTTTCCTTACTATCACCAGTGATCTCCTACTCCAACCTCAATACCACGTTCTACCTTCTCATCTGCTTAGCACTTTCTAAAGCATTTGACACTGCTGACCTCTCCCTGCTCCTTGGCCTCT
>PVKP010045789.1:0-15944 GCA_004027715.1 Plecturocebus donacophilus | reverse complement strand
TGAAGAATATTGGGTTTAAAAGAAGAATATAGTAAATAATTAATAGTACGGATGATATTTATCTATGACAAAAATTGTGACCACTGTAAATGAGAGACCGAATGTGAAAAGTACTGCTCAACACTGTCAGAATGCCCCATTAGGGTCTGGGCTAAAGGACAGCCTGAGCACAGAGGAAGGCATGTAACCCACAGGTGAATCATCAGAAGGAACCAGGGGAAAAGAGTGGGGTTGCAGAGCTGGTCACCTGATCTGGGAGGGACATGAACACCCACTGGGTTTGGTGTCATTTCTGTTGTGTAAATGAACTGAGAATTAGAAAAGTCCCCCTGGCTGGAAACTGAGTTCGTGGTGGACCTACTTAGGTCTAAAGCTTTCAAATAGGAAGTAACAGCTGGTGTTAGAAGATCCCATGCAAGGCAGTTGGGTTCCCCAAGAGAAGCACCTGCCATCGCGGTCACCAGTCCCCTCTGAGAACAGGCCAGGTGCTAACTGAACAGCATAGTGAAAGGGACTGAGATTCATTTAAGGTCAAGCCAGCCAGTATGGCTTGGTGAGGAATATTTTGGACAAATCGAGAAGGACAGAAGGCAAAGGCAAGGGCAGCTTCTAGTTTTCTAGGAGTCTGAGCCATAGAAACTTTTAGGGTGGAGCTGGTATAGGGGAAAGGTCACATCCAGTCAATGCAGACCAAGGTTAGCTTGAATCCAAGGAGAGGAATCTTTGGGACCAGACAGGGAAGGGCTTTTCTTAGGTACAAAGCCCAACAACCAAGGCAGAATCTTGAGCATCTGCTGTTCTCAGGTGGCTGCTGAGACCAAATAAAGCTTGGTCCTGAGTCAGGGGCTGATGGAGTAGAAAGGAAGTAAGTATGGACGCAGGTTCCGAAAGTTGCTGAGAATCTTGCTACCGGGAATAACCCAGGGACCTAAACCTTAGATAACTTTACCAGCATTCTATTCAAGCCAAACTGGGTGGGGCTCATCCTAGAGTAAAACCTGGAGAACCCAGAAAGAAGACATTCTATAAGCAACCCTAGGCCAAGTGCCATGGCTCCTGCTCAGAATCCCAACACTTAGGAACACTGAGGCGGGAGGGTGGCTTGAGCCCAGGAGTTCAAGGCTGCAGTGAGTCAGCGAGCTTGGGCGATAGAGTGAAACCTTGTCTCAAACTAACAACAACAACAACGACAACAGCAACAAAGTAATCCTAGCCCTAGTACCTTTCCTCCAAGACAAGGACCAAATATAGTTGATATTCTGCAATCCAAGATTTCTAGTGATTCTTGTAATAGCTGCAGTGTTACTGCTACCTTGTTAGCATCCCCAACCAGGGTTGCACGTTGCACGGTGGCTGGAGTGTGGCTCCAGGGTCAGACTGTTTAGGTACACATGAATGTTCCATCATTCAGTACTCAGGGGACCTCTGACAAGTCACTTGCCTTCTCTGAGCCTGAGATTTTTGCATTTATACCTACTTCATGGAGGTAATGTGAAGTCAGAGTGACGGAATTTAAGTAGAATGCTCAGCATATGGCAAGCACTTCATAAATACTAGCTGTTAAGTTCTGTTTTCATAAAACCTTAAGGGAATTTTTGATTTGGGAGTTTTGCTTCCCCTTGACCTGGAGGAAGAGAAAGGAAGGCCAATGAGCGAGTGACGACAGTGCAGAGGCACCTAGGCAAAGCTCTGAGACGTTTGAGAGAAGACACTACTTGGCTCTGGGGATTAAGTACTTGTGTGACCTAAATTCCTCTGTGAAAACAACAAAAACAAAATCTCCAAACTATGAAAAGCCACAGACTTCTAGAAACAGAAGACAAAAGGAGGAAGGAGGAGGAGGAAGATACCAAGGGGAAAATGATGTGAAAAGCTGATTTTGTAGCCCTGGGCATATAGCAAAAGCCTCCATGGTGACGACTTCTTTGAATAAATGTTGCTTGAAGAAAAGGAAGGCACCAGAAAGAACAGAAAACAACTGGGTGAATGAAAGAATGTCATGCAGAGGAGAGGTATGTGGAAATGCAGTGATATTCCACAAAAAGCTATAGCTTTTTTTTTTTTTTTTGAGAAGGAGTTTTACTGTTGTTGCCTAGGTTGGAGTGCAATGGCGCAATCTCAGCTCACTGCAACCTCTGCCTCCCAAGTTCAAGTGATTCTCCCTTCTTAGCCTCCTAAGTAGCTGGGATTATAGGCATGCGCCACCACACCTGGCTAATTTTATGTTTTTGGTAGAGACGGGGTTTCGCCATATTGGTCAGGCTGGTCTTGAACTCCTGACCTCAGGTGAACTGCCCACATTGGTCTCCCAAAGTGCTGGGATTAGAGGAATGAGCCACCAGGCCCAAATGAAAAGCTATAGATTTTTAAGAGGTATATATGTGCATGTAATTATAATTTTGTAAAACATGTATCTACATTCATAATAATTAGAAGAAAATTTAGAATAATTAAAATAATTGTTCAGTAAATATTTAAAGATACTTAATCATATAAAAAGTAGAAAACAGCCTGTAATCCCAGCACTTTGGGAGGCCAAAACAGGTGGATTCCTTGAGCTCAGGAGTTTGATACCTGCCTGGGCAACGTGGTGAAACCCCATCTCTAGAAAAAAATACAAAATACAAAAAATTAGCCAGGCATGGTGGTGCACGCCTGTGATCCCAGCTAGTCAGGAAACTGAGGTAGGAGGTTCGCTTGAGCCCACAAGGTTGAGGCTGCAGTGAGCTATGATTGCACCACTATACTCCAGCCTGGGCAAGAGAGCAAGACCCTGTCAAAAACAAAAAACAAAAAACAAACAAAAAAACCCAACAACAACTAAAAAACAAAGCAAAACAAAAAACCCAAAACCACGTTCCCATAGGAACATTGTTTTTGTTGACTCCCAGGCTATTGCTTTTGTAAAAGTTTTATTTTAAAAATTTATTTATTTTGGAACAATTCTCCTGTCTCAGCCTACTGAGTAGCTGGGATTACAGGCACCTGCCATTATGCCTGGCTAATTTTTGTATTTTTAGTAGAGACGGGTTTCACCATGTTGGCCAGGCTGGTCTCGAACTCCCGACCTCAGGTGAGTTGTGTCAGTCATTGCCTTCCTAGGCAAAAGCAAAATGGCTTCCTTATTTCTTTATTTGCATCTAGTTCTCCTTTGTAACCCTGTAATGCCCTGTACTTTTCAAACGCACCTCAGCCTCCCAAAGTGTTGGGATTACAGGCATGAGCCATGGTGCCCGGCCTCAAGCCATTACTTTCGATAAGAAAATGTTTCGTCATTTTGCTTTTGCCTAGGAAGGCAATGACTGACACAAATTAAAACAAAAGCACCAGAACTCCCCAGGTCAGATAGGATGCTGGGTATGACAAATTGGAGCATGCAGGATGTCAGAGGACTTCTCTGAGGGCCCCTATTTTTCCTTCTTTCTTTCTTTTTCTTTTTTCTTTTATTATTATTATTTTTTGAGACGGAGTTTTGCTCTTGTTGCCCAGCCTGGAGTGCAATGGTGTGATCTCGGCTCACGGCAACCTCCACTCTCCAGATGCAAAGGATTCTCCCGTTTCAGCCTCCTGAAGTATCTGGGATCACAGGCAAGTGCCACCATGCCCGGCTAATTTTGTATTTTTAGTAGAGACAGAGTTTCACCATGTTGGCCAGGCTGGTCTCAAATGCCTGACCTCAGGTGATCCACTTGCCTTGGCCTCTCAAAGTGTTGGGATTACAGGCGTGAGCCACTGCGCCTGGCTTCCTTATTTCTTTATTCGCCTCTGGTTCTCCTTTGTGACCCTGTAATGCCCTATACTTTTCAAAATACAGCAGTTACTCACTGTATTATAAGTACCTGTTGATTTGTCTCTCTCTCCCCCTTGAACTGTAAATGAAAAAAGCAGATGATAAATATGAGTTGAATTAATGAATTCAACAATTTACTGGATGCCTAGTGTATGACAGACACCTTTTAGGCATTAGGGCTCTGAGCACAATGGCAAATAGAATCCCTGACTTCAGCAGTTTTCATTGTAGTCAGAGGAACAGATCACAACAAGGAAATAAACATCTCTACTACCTCAGATAGTAATAAGTGCTATGGATAAAAATAACACAGAGGGCTGGCGCAGTGGCTTACACCTGTAATCTCAGCACTTTGGGAGGCCTAGGTGAGAAGATTGCTTGAGTTCAGGAGTTCAAGACCAGCCTGGGAAACATGGTGAAACCCCATCTCTACTAAAAATACAAAAGTTAGCCGGGTGTGGTGGCAGGCGCCTGTAATCTCAGGCACTCGGGAGGCTGAGGTGGGAGAATCACTTGAACCCAGGAGGTGGAGGTTGCAGTGAGCCAAGATCGCATCACTGCACTCCAGCCTGAGTGACAGAGTGAGACTCCATCTCAAAACAAACAAACAAACAAGAAAACGAATGGGAAGTTCTGGGGTAGGGGAGCCCTGAAGGAGCAGTAGGAGTAAGCTCTATGGACAGCTGGTGGAGGGGCACAGGGGCGGAGGAAGTACTGTGCAAATGCCAGCGCCAGGGACAGGCATGGTGTGTTCCAGGTATGGGGGGTAGGGGGTGGGGAGGCTGTGAGAGGACAATAGTCAGATATCAGATATCAGATCAAAGAGATATAGGACCTTGCAAGAAGTTAGCTTTCTTCTCCTCTTCCTCTTCTGCCTCCTCCTCTTCCTCTTCTACCTCCTCCTCCTCTTCCACCTACTCCTCCTCTTCCTCCTCCTTCTTCTTCTTTCTTTGGCTAAAGCCATCCTCCACTCAGCCTTTCAAGTAGCCGGGACTACAAGTGTTCGCCACCACACCTGCTGGCCTTCTATTCTGAGCAAGTTAGGAGTCAATGGGAGGTTTTGAGCAGGAAGTGACACGATGTGGCTTTCCATTTTGAAAGAACCCTGTGGCTACTGAATTGAGAATCATGTGAGAAAGCAAAGACCAAAGCAGCAAAACAGTTTGGAGGCAATTGTGACAACGCAGGCAAGAAACGATAGTGACTTCACCATGGAGGAAGGGAGTCACTCATGGTGGTGTTTGAGCAAGCTATGAAACGGGAGAGAAAAAGAGGAGTCAAGCTTCATTCCAAGGCTGCTGGCAGGAGTGCCTGGAAGGATGGCAGTTACCTTCTCTATGGAGGGGAAGCTATGGGAGAAGACAGCATGGTGTGTGAAGTCCAGAGGTATGGTTTTGGACATATTAAGTTTCAGTTGCTTAGTAGACATACCTTTCTATTTATGTTGAATTCTCTGTCCAATTTAGAGGGTAGACAGGGTTTCTTTTTCAGTATTACAATCTAACAGGAACTGAGAACTTACATAATAGCCCAGTAGGAACTGAAACAGTAGAAGGGTTGCGGAAGAGGGTTTTGAGTGTTTTTGTTTAAATATAAGGAGACAAATTTACATCCCACAATCCATTTTCCTTCAGCAACTAATAGTACTTTTCATGCAGCCTTTAACAGCCAGCCCAGGGCCCCTAGAACTCAGTGTTGTACCCCCTTGGGTTAGGGTAATTCTGAAGGAAAGATCAGAATTATGAAAAGTATGTGGGCCCTATTGGGAAAGGCAGCCCACCATGGACCCTGAAGGTCCCTGCCTGTTCTTGCTGAGTGTGCTGGATTTTTTTTTTTTTTTGAGACAGAGTCTCACTCATTCTGTTGCCCAGGCTGGAGTGCAGTAGCTTGATCTCAACTCACTGCAACCTCTGCCTCCCGGGTTCAAGCGATTCTCCTGCCTCAGCCTCCTGAGTAGCTGGGACTACAGGTGTCCACCACCACGCCCAACTAATTTTTGTATTTTTAGTAGAGACAGAGTTTTACCATGTTGGCCAGGCTAGTCTTGAAATCCTGACCTCAGGTTGTCTGCCTGCCTGGGCCTCCCAAAGTGCTGGGATTACAGGCGTCAGCTACCACATCCGGCCAAGTGTGCTGGATTTTAAGACTGATCTATCTCCTGATACGAAATGGTTTCTCTGGTTAGTCACATTGGCAATTAAACAGGTCAAAGTGGAGAAAGACTGGCTCATTTGCTGCTTGCTCAAGGGCTGGGCTCTTAGTCCTTCCTGGGTTCCTCTCCTGTAATGTGAGCCACTACATGCGAAGGTATCATCTGGGACGATCATGTCATGCCTATGTTGTGCATGGGGAAGGGAGCTAGTACAAATTTGCTCATGTTGTTTGCTGTGCTGTTAGTAATAAAGTCCTTTGTCTCTGACCCAAAAGTCTTGTGTTTCTGCTAGCAACAATGAAACAGTTAACACTATGAGATGGAGAAAGTTCCAGAGCTTTTACAGTTCTTGACAGGCCTTCATCTCTCTCAAAGGAGTCTAAAGCCCCATCTGGGATTAAGGGGTAGCTTGGGGTGAAACATAATGGGGATCTGGCCAGATGCCCGGGGTCCAGCTAGGAAGGAATCCATTTCCTCCTGGGGACTTTGATACTAAATGAAATATTTGGGGATGGGAGCAAAATGAAGAAAACAGATTAAATGGAGTTTAAAGGATTAGGCTAATTTAATCCTAAGGATTAGGCTAATTTCCAGTTTGTTGATACTCCTTGATTCAACATATAGTGGTAAACAGGATTCCTTTTTATAATCCCTTAAGCTTGAGTAGAAGATGGGGACAGGTGGAAACTGCATTTGCAGAGTAAAGGTAGCAGATAATGGCTGCTGAAACAAAAGAAATCCAAGTCTACTTTTGCCTAGGAAGAAACAGTTGGCCAGGCCACACACACACACACACGCGCACACACACACACACACACACACGTGAAAGAAAGAGCAGAACCTGAATTTTTACAAAGAAAACCAATTTGCCATTTCCTTTTAAGAAATTTAAGACTGGCTAGGCCACTGGTGTGCTGACCCTCCTCATTCACATTAATTACTATTGAGTCCGCCTCCCTTCTCTGCGACTGTGATGCCCAGTGAGAGACTAGCCAGCAGATGCCTATGGAAGTATTGGGGGAAGAACTAAGGCCTAGAAGAGTTTATTGATTGTCTGTGGGAACACCAGAAGGAGATATCATTTCAGTAAGCATCAACTTTTTAAAAATGGACAGTACTAATTTAGAAATGTGCTAAATACCCGAAGAACTGCAAATTTATTATTATTGTTATTTCACTGTGTCACCCAGGCTGGAGTGCAGTGATGCAATCTCAGCTCACTGAAACCTCTGTCTCCTAGGTTCAAGGGATTTTCCTGCCTCAGCCTCACAAGTAGCTGGGATCACAGGCATCTGCCACTACATCCAGCTAATTTTTGTATTTTTAGTAGAGATGGGGTTTCACTGTCTTGGTCAAGCTGGTCTTGAACTCCTGAGCTCAGTCTGCTTGCCTGGGCCTCCCAAAGTGCTGAGATTACAGGTGTGAGCCACCACACCTGGTCCCACATTTATTATTTATGCTATATGCAGTGTAATCCTTCTTCCTTCTGTTGGAGCCCATCTTTTTTGAGTTGATATCAATGATGAGAAAGGGAGAAAGTGTATGATGGTGCTTGTCTGGAACCATCGACACAAAAAGCACACAGATTAATCAATACTGCAGCAATGGGCTTGAGCGAGATACAGGGAAATCTCATGTTCCCATGAGTGATTTCATCAATGGTTTATCCTGTGGCTCCTCTAACTTCTTCACCCCTCTGGCTTGCCAAGTCTGTTCCTAGAGGGGTGAGGAGAGGGTTAGTTTGGTGCACTGTAACAAATGTTACATAAGTACCTGATGTTGATAGACATACTCTATTTTTCCCTTGCCCCCTAAAGAAAGTAGAAGGCTGTCCCTGTGGCTTATGTCTGTAATCCCAGCACTCCGGGAGGCTGAGGCGAGAGGATCACTTGCACCTGGGAGTTTGAGACCGAGGCAACAAAGTAAGATCCCATCTGTGAAAAAAAAATTAGCCTGGCCTGGCATGGTGGTACATGCCTGTGGTCCCAGCTACTTGGGAGGCTGAAGTGGGAGGATTGCTTGAGCCCAGGAGGTTGAGGCTACAGTGAGCCCTGATCATGCCACTGTACTCCAGCCTGCGAAACAGAGCAAGACACTGTCTCAAAAAGAAAGAAGGAGGGAAATACTTAATTCCAATACTTCCTTTTATCCCTTTGAACTACACTGCCATCCCAAATAGGAAAAGATAAGAAAATGGAAAGATGATGAAATTAAAAGATGCCAGAAGCCACTTTGATAAGAAGTAGGAAGTTCTGTACTTCTATACATATATCATACTCTTATTTCACAGAGTGTGTTGGCTGAATTAAAAAAAAATCTTTATCTTACCCCATACAAAACAGTCTGTCTTATTTGAATGTGCAAAATTTCTTATTACTCCTCTTACTCACTGTTCCAAGTGTTCTATAAAAGGACAAACATGATATCTCAAACTGAAGTCTACATCACTGACTTCCAAATTAGATTCTAATTATTTCTATCCTCTTTTGCTCTCATGTCTCACAACAAAAAATACATAAATTGCAGACAGTCTCTGAATCAGGCTCCTGCAATAGGGTTGGTGAATTAATGGAAGTTTCCGCATCATTTAAAAAACGAAGAGCACTAGTACAAATGCTCATTGTTTCTACAGCAGGGATTTTTGTGGGTAATCATTATCTGCCTGAGTCCAAAGACAGAGATATAATTACATTCTTCTCTGGGGAATGGTCTGTTGAGAAAAACACTTTCAGCTTTGTTGCTGAGAAACAGCATTAGGGTTTGGAAAAAAAAAAAGAAATACAGATTATCATGTGTTCTGGCAAGGGATGGACTGATGGTCTGAGGAACGAGGCATGTACACTGCAGGTTTTTGAGTAGAGAAATGTTTCTTCAGGGTCCTGAAACTTGTCTGTGCATTCCAGAACATCCCTAGGTTATGGTACTGCGTAACCAAACAGGCCTATTTTTCTGAGTACCCAAACAGACAGATATCAGCTCTCCAACTATAGGGTTGTCATTATGCTGTCCTCTACAGGACATAGGACCTTCCCACACCAGCCATGTGCTGTTTGCCACACAACAGGTGGATTTGGTTGCTTGGTGGGTGACAGCCCAATGACCAGAACCAAAGAGGATTTAACAAGGAGATTTTCTTACTTGCAACAGATAAGAAGAACACCTGCGGTAGCTCCCAAAGCAGTCTCTTCCTGGACTGGAAGCTGGATCTGGTTTTTATAAGCATAGGGTAATGAGGCATGATCTAACTGGATCCTGCTGTGGGGCGATGCCACAGCTAGATCTAATGGCTCCTGCCATCTGGTGTTTGCTTCCTAATCCAGTCCCCCATTCTCAGCCTGAGCACTTAGGTTCCTTCTGTGGTTCTCAGCTAATCTAGGAATGCCCAAGTCCTGTGACCTGAGGATCCAGGGCAACTGAAAACCTACAATTTAAAAGCTGAATCAGAGGGGTCTGGTGCTATAATGTGACTATGGAACCCAAAATGTGGCTACTTTGAATTGGAATGTGTTGTAAATGTAAAATGCATTTTGGATTTCTAAGACTTAGTACAAATATATATATATATATATATATATATATATATACACCATGTAATTAATTTTTACATTGATTACATGTTGAAATGAGAATATTTGGGATATATTGGGCTAAATAAAATATATAATTAAAATTAAGTTCACCCACTTCTTTTTGCTTTTAAAACTGTGGTTACTAGAATTTTTTTTTCTTTTCTTTTTGGGAGAGTCTTATTCTGTTGCCCAGGCTGGAGTGCAGTGGCACAATCTTGGCTCATTGCAACCTCCACCTCCTGGGTTCAAGCGATTCTCCTGTCTCTCAGCCTCCCGAGTAGCTGGGACTACAGGCACCCACCACCATGCCTGGATAATTTTTGTATTTTTAGTAGAGATGAGATTTCACCATGTTGGCCAGGCTGATCTTGAACTCCTGACTTCAAGTGTTCCCCCTGCCCTGGCCTCCCAAAGTACTGGGGTTACAGGCATGAGCCACTATGCCTGGCCTGGAAAATTTTAAATTAAATATGTTTCTATGGGAAAGCACTGCTCTAGAGTTTCAGAACAATAGAATAATTGCATGTCAGGGAGAAGGTAAACAGAGGAAAAAAATAAGTGTGATGACTTTTCTTCCTCCTCTAGGTCCTGAGGGAATTGGAGAAGAAAAATATATCTTATATCTTGGAATTTTAGAGCTAGCAAAGCCATTAGAAATGATTGAGTCTGATACTTCTTAAAGGAGAGAATCTATTGGCTTCTGAAAATAATTCACAGATGCAAAAGAGTCCTCAGAACTCAGCTTGAGAAGCTATGTTGGCATCCGGCAAACTTACTTTGTAGATGAAGAAACCAAGGCTCAGGGAGTCTAAGTGGCATAAGGGCACCCTACTAGTCAGTGGAGATCTATGACTAGAAACCAGGTCCTCCCCTCGCCCAGTCTCCTCTCTGGCACCCTATAAGAATGTTTACTTATTTATCTTTTAACAAGAAGACATAAATTTTATGCTTTTATTTCTAAAAACGTATCAGTACTGTGCATATAGAAAAGTGATATTATCCAAATAAATGTCAAGTTCAGTTCACTTCCTTTCACTCAACTACCATGACATTTCCATATTTCCCTTTTGTTCCAAATATTCTTAAAATCTCCCTTCAGGGTTTTATATTCTATTTTCTGCCACCCTGATGAGCCTTAAAAGAAAAAAAAACCCTCATTTGGATAGCTGCTTCTCTGAATCCAAACATAATTTGAGGGGATTATGTTTGCTTTCCAGATTCCTCTCCTTTTCAAGTTAATGTTTCCTCTTAAAATATTTACTCTCTACCTATTCAAAGTCTTTTCTTCAGGATGGCTGTTAGTAAAATGTGTCCTGTAACCACAGTGTCTATGGCCTCCCTGCAACCAACTTAGCTCACCGAGAGGCCACCTCTAATAGTACACTCTGATAAACTTCTTTAGTTTCCTTCTATTGTAGTACCGTATTTCCTTAAAAAAAATTGGCCGGGCATGATGGCTTATGCCTGTAATCCCAGCTCTGTGGGAGGCCGAGGTGGGCAGATCACCTGAGGTCAGGAGTTTCAGACCAGATGAGCCAACATGGCAGACCCTATCTCCACCAAAAATACAAAAATTAGCAGAGTGCAGTGACAGGTGCCTGTATTCCCAGGTACTCGGGAGGCTGAGGCAGAAGAATTGCATGAACCCAGGAGGCAGAAGTTACAGTGAGCCAAGATTGCGCTGCTGCGCTCCAGCCTGAGCAATGCAAGAAGACTCCAGCTCAAAAAAAAAAAAAAAAAAAAGGAAACATTCCTGGAATGCTCCAATTGTGTTTTTGCTATACTTTTTCTCTTGCTTGGTGCAGATGAAGCCCTGTAGTGGATACGTGGCAGCTTTTGTCAGTGTTTCCTTGGTCTAAGGGAGTCCAGCCTTCTACTCAAGTTCTTGACCCCTGGGGCAATTGTGAAATTAACTTTAGTAATTAAACATAAAAGCTCTCCCCTTCTCTTTTATCTTTGTCTACTCTGAATGCTTTAGAATCATTGAATACAAATATTAGAACTGTTCACTGTCTTTAAGACAATCTACTTGGCCCACCAGTGCTTTCTCTCTCTGTCTACAACTGAAAAAAAATGAGATTTTGGAGACGCTGTGATTACTTTGCAGAGGAAAGATGTTATGAAGAAATAGTCTAAGGAACAAACTCGTGCCAGGTAAGTCAGTGTTTCTGTTCATTTGGTGATGATTAATATTGGCATTCATCTGGCTGTTAAGTGTAATGTTTTAAAATTATTATATTGTGTAACCAAAAGATGGCAGTACTCCCTCTTCCTGTTTGGTTTTAGGACAAAACAGAAAGGTCATTTTGTTCTTATTACATTTTTCCCTTTACTCACCACAAAATGAAAATAGTGAGTAAAAGTTACATAAGCAAATAAATAAAATATATTTCCAACCTCTTTAGTACAACACAAATTACTTGATATATCCATATCAATGCAAAAGAGTACAAGGCATTTTCCTTTCTTTTCTTCACTTGGTTTACTTTTTTAACAGTAGATGTTTGCTTCTATTTCTGAACATTTAAAAGAGTGACATCAGAAACCTCCATGATCTTTCCCAAAGGAGAGAGGACATGTAAGTTTCACTGAATGGTGGTTCATGTCTATACATGCTGATACAATATTGGACAAAAGCAAAATGCAGCAATAGTGATAGTTTATTTTTTTGTTATTACATTTCCCAAAATTATTACTCCACTCATCCCATCTCATCTTTTCTGAGGCATCTATATTGATTTATCCTTCAAGTTTCAGCAATATTTTTCTTTTATTTATTTCTTTTCTTGTAAGATAGGCCACTAGATAAGTTATATTCTATTGAGAATATTATAATTACACCTGGACCAAAGCTCTGTTTAAATAGAAAACATACAGTTTGGCATAGCCAATAAATAATTTGGCTCTAATGGCACTGAACTCCCTCAAAAATAATGATTCTAATTCATTCTCCTTCAGGTGGCTACATACAAAGCAAACTTGTGGACATCTGTGTTGACACATTATATGTTGTAGTCGGATGGGCTTGAATTCTTGCCTAGAACTTGCTAGACACTGTGATTTGGAGCAAGTTATGCAACTTTGGGCAAGTTTCTGCCTAAGGAAAAATGGGGATAAAATACCTAATTCTCAGCATTGTTGTGAGAATGAGGTAAAAAGATATCTATTGAGTGCCTAGCAAACAGTAGGCACTCAATCAACCTAAGCCTACTTCTTTCCTATTAAGAAGACAAACATGTACATCCACTATTATTGTTGGCTGCTCAATAGAAGAAAATAAATAGGCCTATATGTCTATAAATATTCTGTTCCTTTAGGAACAAATATTTAATTGGTTTACATGTTCCTCATGGGCTATTGTTGAAATCATTCATTCAGCAATTTATATAGCAGTAACTAACATTTACTGTGTGCCAGGACCTTTCTAAGTGTCTTTACACAGATTAACTCCTTTTCCTCACAGCATCATCAAGAAAAGATATTATCATCCCTATTTTACAGCAGAGACTTGGAGTCACAGAGCTGTTAAGTCACTTGTCTGAACAGATCACACAGCTAGATGAAAATCCTAGGATTCAAACCCGAGCAGCCTGCCTCTGGAGTCTGGGTTCATAACCATTATGCCTTTACAAATCTCTAAAACTACCTTTGCAAAAATTATAATAGTGAGAAAACTATGGCAGTGAAAGATATCTGACTTAACAAACTCCATCTTGCCTGTAACCTCCGAACTTTCCTTGGCCATTCATGGGTGTGGGCCAAGCTAACTTTGGGAGAAATCTATCCTTAAAGCATAATAGCCCCTCCCCAAACTAAACTGCCTTTGTAAAACTAATGAAAAGCTACAAGGTTAGGGTTATGAAAAGAATCTGAATTCTGCAAAGATGTAGGCATAGTTAAAGGATAACCAGACATTTTTCTGGAGGTCAAAAGATTTGTAACTTCTCCAATTACTCCTATAAATAACATCCACTCTTGTAGAATCTAAGATTGGCCTTTGGAGATATCTTTTCAGACTTTAGCTCTTCTGATGACCAGATGACTTCACCCGGACTTATGACTCAGTGGGTCCTGGGTTCCCACTGCTGAGTCTGACCAGCAGACTCTGTCTGAGTGATGGATGACAGAAATACACAGACACAGATGTTTTGCCTGTGTGAGTATAGCCAAGCGATCCCATGGCTCACAGATCCTGAAGGGGGAATCTGGCTGTGAAGCCCCAGTATGCCAGAGATGTTCCACATTTATTTAGCACAGATTAAACAACAAAGATATTGAGTTAACACCATTAGTGAGTAATTAACTTTGCTGACCCCCTGAGTATAGGGCAGTTCTGTGCATGGATGATCAAAGGTTGGTCTTAGGACAACATGAGTAAACAAGCTATTTAGATAAACTCCCTTACATTCCTTTGCAACTTGCCTCAGGGTAAGGACAGCAGCCTTCAACTCATTCCTTCGCAAACCTTTGCAAAACCTCTCAGCCTTCCAAGAAGGTTTGCATCTTTCTTATAACTTTTTCCCACCACTCTGGCAGATCTCCTACACTCCACCCAGAAGCAGACTCAGGGCATGAGGATCATTTCCCACATCCCTATGATTGCATCCTTAACCAATCAGCAGCACCCATTCCCTAGCCCCCTGCCCACCAAACTATCTTGAAAAAACCCTAGCCTCTGAATGTTTGTAGAGGCTGATTTACCTCTCCAATAATAAAAGTCTGGTCTCCTATTTAGCTGTCCCTATGTATATTGAAACCTTTCTCTATTTGTAATTCCCTTAAAGACAGCTTTATCTGTCTTTATCAGCTTTATCTGGGCAGCAGGTGAGAAGAATCTGTTGGGCAGCGCTCCAGCTCCAGTTTCCCTGCTAAGAAAGAAGAGGAAAAGTACATTGGAAGGATATTTTTGTTTTTTTTCCTTATTATTTTTTTTGTTGTTGAGATTATAAGGGACCTTTATTGTTGAGATATTAACTCAGCAGAGAAAAAGGGGGAGAAGACAAACAAGAATATATCTAAAAATGGTGAGGGCAGCAAAGAATTATGTCAGAACTGTTGTGAATCCTAGTTCTGGGAGATCTTTTATCCTGAGGCTGTGAGTTACCATGGATATTCATAGGGCCACAGCCCTACAGGGTCATGGAGTGTTCCCTATTGCTGTGCTGAGGCACAGGATCAGAGAAATAAAGAGACAGGACACAGAGGACAAAGAAAGCATAGCTGGGCTCAGGGGGGCCATGCCACCTATAAGCGGAGACAGGCAAGGCCCTGAATGTCCAGAAGCATCTGTATTTATTGAGTATAAGTTGGGGGTAAGGTAGTGAGTGAGGTCATCTTAAGGATAATGATAAGGCTGTGAGCAATAAACAAGGGGTCCACCCACATTAGGTCACCTAGGCTAGGAGGTGGGCAGTGCACAGCAATGGGTCCAACCCCATTAGGTCACTGAGGCAAGGAGGTGGGCTGTGCACAGTGAGGAGAGTACACTGTGCAATATCTCTTTTTTTGAGGTAGGCTACTTCTAAGGAATTCTATAGGAGGATGCTTTGAGCAACAACAGCACTTACAAGGTCTACTGCCACCTGCTAGCAGCTTCCAAAGATTTCTATAGGAGGATGCTCTGAGCCAGCACAGTAGCTAGAGAGCTGACAAATTATACAGTCACCAAGGCACGATTATACTGTAGGGGTTTTAAGCCCTTGGATGCTCGCGGGATTGCCAGTCTGAGGGCAGCCTTCCACAAGAACTGGACGCAAGGTACTATAACTCCTTTGTCAGGAGGACTGGCTCTTTTCCAAGCCTGCCATACAGTGGGTGTCTTTACAATACTGAACACTGCGCCTGGACCATGGATTCTTGTCCCTGTATAACTGTTTTTCCCTTAAATCATGCTCTGCACCGTGTCTGCTCTAGATGTTCCTCTGACTATAAGCTGCCTATTCCTTAATTCAGGCTCTGTACCATGTCTGCTCTAGGCATTCCTCTGACTATGAACTAAGATATAATTATATAAATGTGTATATATATATACATAGAGAATATAGGTGTATATATGTGTATGTATATATATATGTGTATGTATACACCTATATTCTCTATGTATATATATACACATAGAATATATGTATATACACATATATATACACATAGAATATATGTATTCTATATACATATATATCCACATATAGAATATATGTATATATATGTTTATATGTATAGAATATATACACACACATATATACTATATATAGATGCACACATATATATACATATATACATGCACACATATATATACATATATACACACAAACACACATATATATATATACATACACACACATATATACTATAGAATTAGTGCCTGAAGAATATCTTACTAGTCAGTTATTTCCATATATATATACTTTTATCCTTTATATATATAATCATATAT
>PVKP010045788.1:0-15947 GCA_004027715.1 Plecturocebus donacophilus | reverse complement strand
GAACATTACAACAATGAAGAATTTACATCAACTAACGGGCAAACAGCTAGTTAGACTTAAATAACAGTATTAAATTTACATATATCAATATTAAGCCTAAACTTAAAGGGATTAAATGCCCCAATCAAAACGTACACTTAGACAAACTGAATAAAAAGTTAAAACCCATTGGTACGCTGTATTCAGACCTTTCTTATAGGCAAGGATACACAAAGACTTAAAGGGATAGAGGTAGATCTACCAAACTAATGGAAAGGAAAGAAAAAAAAATCAGATTTGAACTCAGACCTGGAACAAGCAAACTTAATAAATATTTACAGAACCTACCACCCCATATCCACAAAACATATATTTTTTTCAATATCATATCATACCTATTCTAATCACTTTTTACTTTGCATAAGCATTTCACAGATTTAAATGAAATCCTGAGCAATAGAGCAAGATTCTCGTTCTCTCTCCCTCTTTCTCTTTCTTCCTTTTTTCTCTTTTATTCTACTTCTGTCTTAAAAAAAAAAAAAGAGTTTTAAAAAATCAATGTATAAAAAGCTAAATAAATACTATTCTAATCATCCAGGTATGGTAAATCCCTCAGATTGGATCTAATTCCCCCACATGGTCTCAAATGAAATAAATCTTTACATAAGAATCACAACAAAAGAACAAAGCGTTTTGACCAATAAATTCCCACCCCTGCATCAAAACAGTAAAAGGATGATGATTTCAACCACAGTGGGAATGTTTCTCAAATAACTAGATATAAAGAGCTTGTAAAGTATACTGTACTTAGTTCCACCCTAATTATGGATATCAGAAGGAAAGAAAAACACAGGAAGCATAAATAGATTTAATTGTGGGTGACTTTGGGAATTTTATGAGCTATAGGAACTCAGATATTTGGAAATCCATTATAAAATTAAGAACAGAAACTGAGTGTAAATAATTATAAATGCTTTAGAGGATCAGAATGTATGAAAAAATGTGGGATTCTGACCTCCCACCAAGTACTTAATAGCACTGGCCATTAAGGCCATGACTTTTAGGCAAAAATGTAATTCATGTATAGGGGAGGGTCTTCAAGATGGCTGACTATAAGCATTTCATGCTCATCTCCTCCACTTACAAGAACCAAAATAATGTATAAACAATCATGCTTCAAATACTATCCAAAAGAGAATACTAGAATTAAACAGAAAAGTGTCATGAGATACCAAAAGCACAAAAGGAGAAGGAAGAAAGGCAGTCTGTTTGGCTGGGAGCCATGAGTGACTTCCCAGTATGGGGAAAGATGAGTGAGAGACTTTTAGAAGTACACATCTCCACCATGGAATTATGCATTCCTGACCACAGTAGAACCCCTTGATCCTTCCCTTCCTTGAAACTAACATAGGGAGCTGCCAAGAGACCCTGGGACAGAACTGCTATCTTGCATACCTTCTGAGCCCTAAGTGGCTACAGCAAGGCATCATATTCAAACCTGGCCATTTGCAGACTGCACTCTGTGCTGGATCCAAGCAGCACTGGTACTAATGAATTAGGGAAACAGGCTGTTGTTGCTGGGACTGGGGCACAAACTGAAAGTACTCCTGCTGGCAAGGCTGAGCAGTGAGTGAGGTGTGAGCTGCAGCTGCTAGTCCTGTGCCCTTTTAGGACTAGGACATGAGACAGATGCACAGTCTCTACCTGCCAGTCAAGGTTGTGGCTACTGAGGCCAGCTTTGCTCTCTCCAGTGGCAGGGTCTCAGTGCAGCTGCTACCACTAATCATGCAAGCATTCTGCCTGGGACCTGAGATCACCTGGTCCCAGTCCACCAAGGCTGGTGCAGACTCTCACCATTGGGGGTCTTCAGCAAAAGCCTACCCAGTCTGGTTTCACCTCTACACCCCAGTGAGAAACAGAACACTGCTCAGGACTCAGAAAATTGTTTCACCACTGCCACTGCCATTGCCCACACAATGCTCAATGCTCAGGGGCCTGATAATATGCCCACCTGCCTGGTCCACTGCTGCCACTACTGGAATACAAATAAGCCATCTGGCAGACCAAGAATCAGCTCACTGGTAACTGCCAACACAGGTGACAGCATATGACACCCTAGGACACAAAGATAGCCATAGTCAGCCTACTGCTGCTACCACTAGGGCCTGAAAACTGGCTTACCTGACATCCCAGTCTCCAGTGCAACTTCACCAGAGCCTTCACTAAAAACAGTACCCTAACCCACAGAGGAAATCACAGATACTACTAATGCTGTTTATAGCTGAAGAAACAATACAGAGTACATTACTGCATACACCCAAACTCAAAGCCAAACTGCCCTACACAACCAACACCATAGATACATCTTAAGGAAAAAGTTCTCTCCTACAAAAGTAAATCCAGGTCAGGCACAGTGGCTCACGCTTGGAATCCCACCACTTTGGGAGGCCAAGACAGGCAGATCACCTGAGGTCAGGAGTTCCAGACCAGTCCGGACAACATGGTGAAATCCCATCTCTACTAAAGATACAAAAATTAGCCAGGCGTGGTGGTGTGCACCTGTAAAAAGAAAAAAGAATGAAAAGTAATGAACAAAGTTTAGGTGATACTTGGGACCACATAAAGAAATCAAATTCAGGTCAAGAGCAGTGGCTCAAGCCTATAAGCCCAGCACTCTGGGAGGCCAAGGCAGGAAGATCACTTGAGGTCAGGAGTTTAAGACCAGCCTGGGCAACATGGTAAAACCCCATCTCCACCAAAAAATACAAAAATTAGCCAAGGACGATGGCACGCGCCTGTAGTCCCCAGCTATTCAGGAGGTTGAGGCAGGCGAATCGCTTGAACCCAGGAGGTGGAGGTTGCAGTGAGCCAAGATTGTGCCACTGCACTCCAGCCTGGGCAACAGAGCGGATTCCATCTCAAAAAAAAAAAATAAAAGAAAGAAAGAAATCAAATATAAAGGTAATAGATGAAAACTGCTCAATTCAAGGAAGAGATTTAGATATTCAGATACAGAAGGCTCAGCAATACTTAGGTAGATACAATGCAAAAAGGTCTTCTTCCATGTCACATTGTACTCAGATTGTCTAAAGTCAAAGAGCAAATCCTAAAAATAGCCTAAGAACATCCAGTCACCTCTAAAGAAAACCCCATCAAACAGCAGATTCCTCTGAAGAAACCTTATACACTAGAAGAGAAGGAGACAATATATTCAAAGTGCTGAAAGGAAAACACAAAACTGTCTGCCAAGGATACTCTATGTAGCAAAATTATCCTTCACAAATGAAGAAGAAATGAAGTACTTTCTGGACAAGCAAATGCTGAGAGAATTTATGTATTACCACTAGACTACAAGAAATGCTCAAAGGAATCCTAAACTTGAACGCAAAAGGATGCCACTTAACATTGCAAAAATACACAAGAGTACAAAACTCACTGGTAAAGCAGTCACACAAAAGAAAAAGAGAAAGGGCTCTCAAATGGCACCATTTGAAAAATCTACCAAACTACAATGACAAACAATAAGAGAAAAAGAAAAATATATATATAAAATAGCCAGGAAACAATGAATTATGACAGGAACATAATAACCCTGAACATAAATGAATTAAATTCTCCCCTTAAATAAATAAATAAATAAAGTTCTCCCCTTAAAAGATATAGAATAGCTGAATGAATTAAAAAACATGATCCAACTTTATGCTGTTTACAAGAAACTAATGTTAGCACTAAAGAAACAGTTTGAAAATAAAGGGATGAAAAAAGATATTCCACATAAATAGAATTAAAAAGCAAGAAAGAATAGCTACACTTCTATCAGATAAAACAGACTTTAAGTCTA
Organism: Plecturocebus donacophilus; assembly: GCA_004027715.1. NCBI lineage: Eukaryota > Metazoa > Chordata > Mammalia > Primates > Pitheciidae > Plecturocebus > Plecturocebus donacophilus. Next base: position 12,127 of record PVKP010045788.1, on the reverse strand, counting down.
AAACGGTAAAAAGAGACAAAGGCCTTTATAGAAAGATAAAGGTATTAAGTCCAGCAAGAGGTTATAACAATTTTAAATATATACGCATCTAACACAAGGAGCACCCAGATTCATAAAGCAAACATTACTAGATCTAAAGAGAGAGGAAGACTGCAATACAACAATTGTGGGGGACTTCAAGACTTGAGTCTCAGCATTAGACAGATGATCTAGATAAAAATTCAACAAAGAAACATGGATTTCAATTGGATGCTGGACCAAATGTACCTAACAGGCATTTACAAAACATTCTATCTCCAAACTGCAAAATATACATTCTTTTCATATACATGAGACATTCACTAGGATAGACCATATGTTAGGCCACAAAACAAGTCTTGATATTTTCATTTATTTATTTATTTATTTTTAATTATAAAGTTCTGGAGTAAATTTGCAGAATGTGCAGGTTTGATACACAGGTATACGTACACCATGGTGGTTTACTGCACCCATCAACCCTATTTTTAAATTTTTTTTGAGATGGAGTTTCATTCTATTGCCCAGGCTGGAGTGCAATGGCTTAATTTTGACTCATTGCAACCTCTGTCTCCCAGGTTCAGGCGATTCTCCTGCCTTAGCCTTCCAAGTAGTATTATGCATTATAAACATGTAACAGAATTTCAAATGCACTCCATATATTTGTGCAAATAAAGTAATAAAATTCATTTAACAAATTAATGGAAACATAAATTTGTGCCCAAAACCCCAAATCATTCTCAATTTCTCCAGATTAAGGGAATAAATCTATCTTTTCCAGACATCAGACCTATCAGCATAATTTTTTCTTACAAATTACGATCCATGACATGTACTGACACCATTTCTATCAAAAAACAAGTAGAGTTCAATTCTCATCTTCTGGAAAGGATCAAAGAATATTTTAACTAGTCCTCAATTCTGTGTCAACACTCTTTCACTGAGTAACTAAAAATTAAAATAGTGCCGGCTAGGATTTTTTTGTTCACTGCTATGTTCCTAGTACCTAGAACAGAGCACCAAGTAGGCACACAATAAGTATTTGTGAACCAATACAACAGACAAAATGTAAGAATTCTAGGTTTCAGATGCTTTTCACATTCTGAAAGAAAACAGTGGATCCTTCCTTTTACCAAAATTATAAAGTGGTATCCCAAGTGATGGCTGCCAGCAACTGGGCTTTAATCCAAGCACTGCAGAAGCTCTTGGTGGTTCCATCAGCCAAAGTGCAACTTCACAGCCTGCTTTGAGCCATCAACCAACACTTTCTTCATCTGGACTGCCTCATAACCAGTTGTGAAAACTTACCAATGATAGGCACCTCCATACAAACCCTCATTCAGATGTGACTAGAGATAAGTATCTAATCAGGAGCACAATTTGGGTACCACTTTTAAATTTTGTATTTAATTTACATAGCTCTGATGTCTTTTCACATCTATACATTTTTACATAGTTATATGGCTATCTATAAATCTATATATTTTAATACGTATCTATAGATATGTATGTATACTATAGAAATGTACATATACTATATACCTATACTATCTATACACTTTTACATAGTTGTGTGGATACTACCTAATTTGAACACAACTTTTAAGTGCTTTTAACTATCAAAAAAGAAAATCTTTATTTTTATAGTCAATCTTCTGAAGTCCCTAACATACATGTATAGGTTTAAAAAAAAAAAAAACTAGATAGTCATCCCTATTCGTAGGGGATTGGGTCTAGGAACCGCTATGGATACCAGTATCTGTGTAGTAGTTGCATATACCCCATGCATACCCTCCTGCATACTTCATCAGGCCTACTATTACTTATAATACCTAATACAACATAAATAGTTGTTATACTATTTTTAAATTTGTATCCTTTTAAACTGTTGTATTGTTAATTTTTTTCCTAATATTTTCCATCTACGGTCAGTTGAATCCATGCATTCAAAATCCATGGATATACAGAGCCAACTGTGTATCTAAGATCTGCCTGTCTTGCACAGAATATGTGAGAAAATAAATTTTAAGAAGGCAAAGAAACAAGCAGACTTCTCATCTTCTTAAAAATTTTCAGTAAAAGTACAAGATGGAGGCCAGGCATGGTGGTTCAAGTCTGTAATCGCAGAACTTTGGGAGGCTGAGGCGGGCAGATCACCAGAGGTCAGTTCAAGACCAGCCTGGCCAACATGGTGAAACCCCATCTCTACTAAAAATAAAAAAGTTACCCAGGCATGGTGGTAGGCGACTGTAATCCCAGCTACTCAGGAGGCTGACACTGGAGAACTGCTTGAACCCGAGAGGTGGAGGCTGCACTGAGCTGAGATCATGCCACTGTACTCCAGCCTAGGCGTCAGAAGGAGACACCTCAAAAAAACAAAAAAAGTACAAGTTGGAAAATGTTTCAGAATCCTTATAGACTTTACAGATAAGCACCCTATAAACGGGCTGGGCGCAGTGGTGCAAGCCTGTGATCTCAGCACTTTGGGAGGCTGAGGCAGGTGGATCACCTGAGGTCAGAAGTTCAAGACCAGCCTGACCAACATGGTTAAACCCTATCTCTACTTAAATACAAAAATTAGCCAGGTGTGGTTGTGGGCGCCTGTAATCTCAGCTACTCGCTAAGGCAGGAGAATTGCTTGAACCCAGGAGGTGGAGGTTGCAGTTAGCTAAGATTGTGCCACTGCACTCCAGCCTCCGTGACATAGCGAAACTCTGTGTCAAAACAAAACAAAAACCCTCCATAAATGCCCTCTGGTTTTTATACCATCTAATAATTTAGATGGTTGTCAGGCTTTAATTACCTGAGAAAGAAGGTAACTCTTAATTCCAGGTTCTCAAAAGGATATGTACAAGATGATACTGGAACATCTTATGCCAGAAAACAAGGAAGTTATTGATAACCAAAAAGATACAGGAGCCAACTGGCCAAAGATGAGACAATTTGGACGTAAAAAAAATAATTACCGAATGGATTAAAGCTCATGAAATAAATTAATAAAACAAACTCATGACTTACCTTTGGAGATTACCAAGGCTCTAGTCCATTATTATAAAAGTGGTAAATAAAAGAATCAACATGATTTTATCTTTCTTGTATTTTAGGGAAACCAAGCAGTTGACGAAGAAAAGTTTCTCTAAAGAACTCCAACTACTCATGTAAATGAATCAAAGAATTAGAAAACTATCACTCTGGAATACCTAAAGATATAATGGATGTGAGCAATAATCATCAATGTTTGCTAAAATTATTACATAAAAGGTTGATGGGGAGCTTTCAAATAGAGCAATAAAGATAGCATCTGAATCTGCTTATCAATCTTATCATTAAAAGTGAGACAACCAGACATTATGTGTCCTCTGATGTGACTCAATCAGAAGCATCATCTATTGAATCTAATAAAGCTTCTACATCTAACAATTAGCAGAAAATAGAGGATAGAGGAATACATTAATACCATAAAGATACACCGAAATCCAGAATGTGGGAAACTCTACATAGCAAATGATATAATTTCCTCAATTTGAAAAATGGTCTAAGAATGGGAGAAAGGGAATAATTTATAGGTTAAAAAAGATTCAAGAGACACGCTAATGAAATGCAACAGGTGACTCTTATTTGGATCCTTAAGTGAATAAACTAACACTGAAAGGAAAATTTTAGAGGCACCTGGAGGAAATTTGAATATAAAGTATTAAGCGATGCGACAGTCATAAAAAAATGGACCTTTCACAGTTCCAGCTTCAGAGTGGGTAACTGACTGGCAGTTTCAGTCACTGTGGTCTGAAACCACCACAGTATTCAGCTGAGGGCACACTTCCTACTGGCTGCTCCGTGCCAACACTGAGCACTGCAGGATTACAACGGCAAGGCCATACCTACAAGATGTGAGACTGCTCAGGAGTGGGCATATTTGTTTTGAGGATTCCCAAACAGCCTTGTTAAAACTTTTTAGAATTTAATTACTGCTGTAGTTTGGTTTGACTCCCTCCAAATCTCATGTTAAAATTTTATCCCCAGTGTTGGAGACAGGGCCTAGTGGGAGATGTCTCGGTCATGGTTGCAGATGCTTCATAAACAGCTTGGTGCCAAGCTCATGGTAATGAGTTCTAACTCTGTAGTGCATAAGAGTTGATTGTTCAAAAGAATATACCTTTTCCCACTCTCTTCCATCATCTCTTGCCAGGTGACAGGTTGGCTCCCCTTCCTCTTCCACTGTGAGTGGAGGCAGCCTGAAGTCTTCACCAGAAGCAGATGCTGGCACCATAATTCTTGTACAGATTGCAAACCACGGGCCAAATAAACTTATTTATATAATTACCTCAGGTATTCCTTTATAGCAATACAAATGGACTAAAACAAGTATAGATTAAGACTTCCTGGCCAGGCTTGGTGGCTTACGCCTGTAATCCCAGCACTTTGGGAGGCCAGGTAGGCAGATCACAAGATCAGGAGATTGAGACCATCCTGGCCATAGTGAAACCCCATCTCTACTAAAATACAAAAAAATTAGCTGGGCGTGGTGGCACACACCTGTAGTCCCAGCTACAGGAGGCTGAGGCAGGGGAATCGCGTGAACCCCGGAGACGGAGGCTGCAGTGAGCCAAGATTGCACCACTGCACTCCAGCCTGGCAACAGAGCAAGACTCTGTCCCAAAACACAAAACAAAACAAAAACTTCCTGCCCGACTATCCTCCTCTCTCCTTCACCAGGTAGACTTGTATCAAGTTTCAACATCTCTCTCAACCTCCTCTAGCTCCCTCTCCAATTTTCTTCACAAGTGTTTTCCCCCAATAAATCTCATGCATGCCTGCTTCTTAGGGAATCCAAAGTAAACAGTAATATTAACTAATTAACATTAATTTTGTTAGATATAACATTACAGTTATTCTTTTAAGTTCTTACTATTAGAGATACATACTGAAGTATCTGCAAGTGAAAGAATAATTGGAATTTAAAATACTCCAACAACAACAACAAAAAGGAAATGGGACAGATAATATAAAATTGGCAGGATATTGCTAGTGATATTCTCTACTTTTGTGTATTTCTGAAATATCCATAGTAAAGTGAAAGATACCTGCCTGGAACTCAAAACTGTCAAGAGAGTCAAAAACAAGGAAAATCTGAGAAACTGTCACATCCAAGAGGAGTTTATGGAGACACAACTACTAAATATAATGTGGTATCCTAGACTGGACTCTGGAAAAGAAAAAGGACACTAGGGGAAAACTGAGGAAATGTGAATCAAGTATGAGCTTTAATAAATAATTCTGCATCAGTATTGGTCCATTAACTGTGATAAATGCACAGTATCAATGTAAAATGTTAATAATATGAGAAATTTGGTGTGATGGCATATGAGAACCCTCTATACTATCTTCACAATAATTTTGTAAATATAAAACTGTTCTAAAGTTTGTAAAAGGTAAACAGATGTAGCTTATTTAACTATTTAACATATAAGAAAATGATCCTGAATCAATACATAAGAGTCTTTCAATTTTATACGGATTTCTCCTCACTGATAAATTAGCTCAAAAGTGCTATTCATTTTCTGAGCTCACAGAAAATGCATTTTGGAGATTCAGATTCCTCAGGGACCACCCCAGTGTCCATACATACAAAACAAAATTCTACCTCTGATGAAACATACATTTATTTGTTCCAATCAAGTCTTAAAATTTGACTAAAGTGCATTATTGTTACCAAAAATCTTCAGGTAATAACAGAGATAAACCTTAACACAGAAAAACAAATATTTCATTCCACAGTCTCTTGTACCTGAGAATCCATTTGAGTTCCAGAGAGAATACTAAACTAATGGGTTTATGTCAGGATACCAATGTCCAAGATAAGAATTTTCCTGATACAACTTTTGCAATGTAAGCAACAAAGATCAGGTGCCTTAAAAAAAAAAAAAATACAAGTTCATGTTATTTCTAAATGTCCAGAAAGACCAAGATCTTTTCTTAAAAATAGAAATGCGGCCGGGCGCAGTGGCTCATGCTTGTAATCCTAACCCTTTGGGAGTCTGAGGCGGGTGGATCACGAGGTCAAGAGATTGAGACCATCCTGGCCAACATGGTGAAACCCCGTCTCTAATAAAAATACAAAGATTAGCTGGGCGTGGTGGCACGCACCTGTAGTCCCAGCTACTCAGTAGGCTGAGGCAGGAGAATCGCTTGAACCAGGCAGGCAGAGGTTGCAGTGAGCCAAGATCACGCCACTGCACTCCAGCCTGTCAACAGAGCAAGACTCTGGCTCAAAAAAAAAAAAAAGAAAAGAAAAGAAAAGAAATGCATACTGCAGTGGTTCAAAAATTTCAGCCTGCATCAAAATTATATGAAGGGCTTACTAAAACAGATTGAACCCCATACGCCGTTTGTGACTCAAGTGTCAGGTGGGGCCAAATAATTTGTATTTCTCTTTTTTTTATTTTCCCTTTTGAGATGGAGGTTTGCTCTTGTCCAGGCTGGAGTGCAACGGCTCAATTTTGGCTCATCGCACCTCTGATTCCCAGGTTCAAGTGGTTCTCCTGCCTCAACCTCCCGAGTAGCTGGGGTTACAGGCAAGCGCCATCATGCCCAGCTAATTTTGTATTTTTAGTACAGACAGGATTTCTCCATGTTGGTCAGGCTGGTCTCCAACTCCTGACCTCAGGTAATACACCCGCCTCGTCCTCCCAGAGTGCTGGGATTAAAGGCATGAGCCACTATGCCCAGCCAAGAATGTGTATTTCTAACAGGTTTCTAAGTGAAGTCAGTGCTAGTGGTGTCGGAAACACACTTTAAGAACCACTGGCAAAACATTTAATAAGACAGTAATTGTCATAAAAGTATATTGTAGCCTAAAAGCACAAAACTTTGCAATCAAAGACTAGCTTTGTGAGACAATGTCACCTTACCAGTCTGTACACTCCACATGTTTTTAAAAATTAAACAATATATAAAACACCTAACACAGCCTGGCACACATGGCTACTGAATTACTAACGAATGTTATTATGCTATAGTAAGTTATGGTTAAAGTTATGCTCAAGTTGTTACTTAAGACGCTATGCTTCACTGAAACTATTTTGATTTTTATTTACTTTTGAGGCAGGGTCTCACTCTGTCACCCAGGCTGGAGTGCAGCCTACCAAGCAGCTGGGACTACAGGTGCATGCCATCTTGCCCAGCTCACTTTTTATTTTTTTGTACAGACAGGGTAACCCTATGTTACCCAGTTTGATCTTGAACTGCTAGGCTCAAGGGATCCTCCTGCTTTGGCCTCCCAAAGTGTTGGTATTACAGGCATGAGCCACGGCACCCAGCCAGGTATACTGATTTTAAATGGGTTACAAAAAACAAGATGCACTTTTAGATTTCCTGTAATCATTAATCAGCATTTCTAAAGCATCCATTAATCTTATTAAAATTTTCACTGATTTAAATAATAGTTAATATAAACAGACTGACATAATTTTACTTAAAATTAATGTTGCTTATTGTCCTAAGCTATGCATACATAAAATGTTCAAACTTTTTTCTTTTTTGAAATGGAGTCTCACTCTGTCGCCCAGGCTAGAATGCAGTGGTGCCATCTCAGCTCAATGCAACTCTGTTTCCCAGGTTCAAGTGATTCTCCTGCCTCAGCCTCCCAAGCAGCTGGGAGTCCAGGCGCATGGTACCATGCTCAGCTAATTTTTGTATTTTTTAGTATAAACAGGGTTTCACCATATTGGACAGGCTGGTCTTGGACTCCTGACCTCATGATCTGCTCACCTCGGCCTCCCAAAGTGCTGGGATTACAAGTGTGGGCTACTGCGTCCAGCCTTCCAACTTTTCTTAATACTATCAGATGAATGTATTCTTACCAAATGTGATTTACACATTTTTCAAATGTGGATTTCTTAGACCTTTGACTGACAGCTTTAGGCTTCTGCACTACAAGAAAAAGTCAGACACCTTTCTATTCATTTCTTAATAATTTGTTTCCATAAAGCTAAAATGTTCACTGATGACATCATCTATCTTTGGTTAATCAAAGCAAATAGTTCACATTTTAAAGGAATGCAGATATTTATTTTGATAGAAGCCTCTAACAAGGTAAATATTGCAAATTTCAAGTTCCATAGTATTTCAAGTTCTAAACAAGAATAGCAACTGATTATATGTGGATTAGCAATATATATTGAATAACTGAGCACATTTTAACATGAACAACATACACAGCAGTCAAAACTTACCCTGTTTTTCATATGTGTAAAGTAAATTCAGTCTGTCTTTTTTAACTGGCTCATATTGTTTCCATGTTGTTCAACTATCTGACACAGAAAAGAGCTTTTTCCTTTCTTTAAAAGGATTTTGATTCAGTCACAACAGATTTGTGAAAGTGAGAGTAAAATTATGCATTTGGTCCAGGATTAAGAGGGAAGTTTTGCTTGCTAGTTTCCTTTTTAACTTATCCAGTTAGACATCAGAATAAAATGAATGGACTGTAAAAGATCTTATAACCAGTCTATCTCATATATGGAGGTCCAACATTACACAATTCTTTACAAGAGTTGACCAGGAATGAATGTTAACATCTTTTAGAGATGAAGAAAAACTGGAAGAATGAGATTAAGAAAATATGTGGGTAGTTTACAGCTGCTAACAGAATTGTGTGTACACATGCATGCATGCATAAACATAAAGTGAATCTAGAAGAAAAAAATAGGGTTTTATGAAGTCTAAGATAAAAGGTTCCAGTTTCATTTAAGAGTATGAGATATTGAAAAAATTTATGGGCTTGCTAGTAGAGTATGTTCTTACATAAGGACTTGAAGTATTTATCTAAACAGACTGACTTAAGGATGCTTATTCACTTGTTAGACTTCTATGATATTACTGAGTAGATTAATTTTAGAGTTCTAGAAATAGAGAAAACTGATTTGCTTGTGCCTGCGTATGAAGAATGACACATTATGTAAACCCACTTAGTAAAAAGTCTAAATTTTCATATTCCTAGTCCCCTACTTATCTTTTACAAACTTTGAAGGACCTGAAGTTCTTTGGACACCATCAGATTTAGTTTATAATAGTTCTGATTTTGAATTAAGAAATTATTCATGTAGTTTTAAAACACAATTAAAATTTTCAGTCAGGCTGAACTTTTGTATACTTCCTCATTTATTCAAGAAGCCCCACCACTAATATATTTAGATCTTAATACGATGGTTTTGATTCTTAAATCATTGTCCACCTAACATACCAAATAAAGATTTTAAAAGTACTATTGTTTCTGTAACAACTAAATAGATTATTAGCATTATCCTTTAACTTCAAAAGTCCAACTCATGGTCAGGATTTTATTGATAGCATAGGAAGAAAAAAATAACCACTGTTGAAAAATAAATGAAAAACATTTTATTGAGTATTACTTTACACATGCAAATTAAAAGTGAATCTATATTAAGTTGACTATTCCACAATAAACACCGATGCAATGGGAATGATCAAAGCTGTCTACACAATACTAATGTGTTCAATAAATTATCCAGATGTTTTTCCACAAATATTTGGATTACCTGAATTAGCTGATTCAACAAAAGTTAAATTTTGCTTTAATATGGTAGCAGTTGCCTGCTATGAAGAAAAACATATGAATAAAAGCCCTGAATAGCATAACCAAATCTTTCAAGAAACAAGTTCACCAAAAAAGTAGCATACACCTATTTGTTATCAGGAGGAAGAAACAAAACAAAACACAGGCACTTAATCAACATCCATCAGGTGATCATCACTAACATTCTATTATTATCAGAGCAACTGTCTATATGTGAACTGTAGATCAGAACAGACTTGAATGTCTAAAACCAGTAATCAATAATATATACAGAAATACTAACTTGAAGTCACATTTAAATACCATTAACAGTTTGGTGTATCTGATATACACTGAATTCATCACTGCTATAAATTCCTTAAGTGTTCTTTTCCTAATGTAACACTAACTGTTTTTAAAAAAATGGCATATTTCCCAATATACATCAGTTCTTTCACTCCACCATTCAGTAAACATCGCAGCAAATTAAATAGAACCTATTAACTAGATCTAAAAACAATGGCTGAATAATTAACAGAAAAAAGTACTTTTGAGTGAACTATTCAGATTTGACAGGCTAATGCTAAATAAGACTGCATTTTGTGCTACTGACATACACTATATAGATAGTACACTACTAGATGGAAGGTTGGTCCATGTCCATTTATTTAAAGATTCTGTAATACCTATAACAGTATTTAATACAGCTCCTACATACAATATTCCTCTTATCTAGACATAATTATTGTTAGTAAGGATAAGGATATTACTTTAACATGCTATCAGATTCTAGCTAAGTAAAATAAAAACAATATGGGCTCACGTTTTCTTAGGTAATATTACTTCAAGTTTTTAAGCTGGGAAACAAGCAACTTCCATATACTCAGGAGAAACTTAGCATGGGGGGAGATGCCTTAGTTGATGTGCCTGATAAGCAAACTGTTAGTTGTCTATTAGTATTATATTTTCAGCTTAATGTAACAACAAAAGAAAGGTGTCACACTACTTCTCAGATAAGTGATATCAAATACAATCTTGGGGATTGTAATTGGGATTACAATTACAATCGGGATTAAATTGGGATTACAATTACAATCCCCTGGGATATGCCTTATTCATGAAAGCATAGTTCCAATGCAAAAGTCAAGTTTTATGATTACATATTAGGATAGTTTCACATCCAATACGACAGTATTTAGCACTAACTTTAACATGTTAAAGTTCTGATTCCTGAATGTTTTTCTCACTTAGTATTTTCCCTCCAATGACAATCTGGTGTGTTTGGCTTCTTATGCTGAAAATATATGCCTGAACTCTATAACAAGTTAACAAAATCATGAATAGTTATTAAATAAGTGCCAGCACTACATGGAACTTACTGGTCACCAACTCAGAACCATAAAACTACATACACATGCACAAAGAAAACTCCAAACAGACTGGGCAAGGTGGCTCACACCTATAATCCCAGCACTTTGGGAGACAGAGGCAGGCAGATCATGAGGTCAGGAGTTTGAGATCAGCCTGACCAACATGGTAAAAGCCTATCTCTGTTAAAAATACAAGATTAGCCGGGTGTGGTGGTGCATGCCTGTAATCCCAGTAACCTGGGAGGCTGAGGCAGGAGAATCACTTGAACCTGTGAGGCAGAGGTTGCAGTGAGCTGAGATCGTGCCATTGCACTCTAGCCTGGGTAACGAGCGAAACTCTGTCTCAAAAAAAAAAACTGAAAGAAAGAGAACTATCACTGTACATATGAATACTGTCCAGGATATCAGATCAATTATCAAATTCAAGGTCTCTGCTGTTTTGTCTTACAGTGTTGAATACACGAATGCTTTTCTATTACACTGACTTGTATTATTTTCATCAAATTATTAATTGGACTCAAAATCTTACATTTTTATTTCTAATTATAAAATCCAGATTAATCCAGAAAATATAAACCACATATAACTGAGGTAGGTTTTGTACCTTAGGAATACATTGCTTCTACCACAATTTAAAAATTTAAAAATTGAAGAAAAAAAAACTACATTGCTCCATATACCTGCCTCTGATACTTAATTTTCTACTTTTGAAACTACTTGAACAAGTGTGACAGTGCTAATCTATTATATTTAGTAAATCCCTTAGTACCTAGAAATACACACCCAAAAGCCCTTCCCCACTTATCTAATGGTAACTGTTGTATAATAAAATTACCAACTCTAGAAAGATGAAATAAAGATTACTATAGCAATTTTCAATTAATTCATTTCAGAAATGGAGGAAGCAAGTCATGTTCATTTTAAAGATGACAAACTTACTATTTTGAAAATGATCTCATAGACACATTAGAACTTTGGATGTAGTTTATTATGTCACAAATTCCCACGAGATTTAAGAAATAGTATTTCTGAATAGGAATAATAGCTTCACAAATACTATCACTTTACTGACAATAGACAAGTTGTCTAGGGTAGTGCACATGTACTTAAAAACTACCACCTAACAATCTCAACATTTTTAATAAATTTTCAGGGGAAGCTGAAGCAG
>PVKP010045787.1:0-15941 GCA_004027715.1 Plecturocebus donacophilus | reverse complement strand
GGCCTGTGTCCACAGCCAGGTGCTAGCAGGTTAGTGTCTGGTGAAGCCGGGTCTGCGTCCACAGCCAGGTGCTAGCAGGTTAGTGTCTGGTGGGGCTGGGTCTGCGTCCACAGTCAGGTGCTAGCAGGTTAGTGTCTGGTGAAGCCGGGTCTGCGTCCACAGTCAGGTGCTAGCAGGTTAGTGTCTGCTGAGGCCGGGCCTGTGTCCACGATGCTGCCTGTTGCTGCACCCTCTGGAGGTGAGGACACCGCAGAACAGATGGAGCAGCAGGAAAGGCCTGAGATAGTTCCCTCACGCCCTTTTAGAAGCCACTAATCCATTCATGAGGGCACGACTTGATCACCTCCTCTTAATGCCACCACAATGGGGATCAAGTTTCAACATGAGTTTCAGAGGGCCCATATTCAAACCTTAATGACTTCCATTCTGAAAATTTTAATTCCTTTTTTCCTCTGCTGGTAATTAATAGCCACATTGATCTTTTATCTGCCCTTTGGTCTTGGCTTTTATTGATTCACTGGCATCTTCCTTGTGCCACCCCCTGGCCTCATTTTCAGAAACTAGAATCATCTCTCCCACTGCTCCATAACCACCTACATACCACCTTCTTTTCATCCTTCTTCTCTTTGTTTATCCTACTATTCTTTTAATTTTAAGGGTTTTTTTTCCCTAACACTGAGGAAAGTCAGCTTGAATTTCCTTTCTGTGCAGGGCTCCCTTACTAGTTTTGGTACAGTCTGTTAGCATTTGGGTCCTTTAAAAAGAGGTCTTTTAAAGCCCTCATCTTCTCAATTCCCACTCAAAATACGGCCAGTATTATCATGTCTGGATTGTTATACTTAGCTAACTTTATTCATTTTACTCTTTTTATCCAAATTCATCTTCGATGTTACTGTCAGATATGTTTCCCTGAACACCCCATTCTATTACTAGCATGACCGCATGAATCAGCAGTTAGTCCTTGTATACTCGGATTACTTCAGCTGCAGTTGTTGGTCAATCCCAGATCAACTAATTGAAGCAGAAGTGATTTATTACTACTTATCACAAGAAGTCCTGAAGTGGGGCTGCTCCAGGATCAACTAAGTGATTGACTCACTTGGTCACCAAGGGCCCATGTAGGTCTGTTGGCATTTTCCTTAGGCTGTCTCCCCTCATGGTCCTCAGATGGCGATTGCATTTCATCTTCCTAGATGCCTGTGGATATACCAGTGGCCAAGGAAATAAAAAGGGCTGTTTCTTCACATACGACTCTGTCAAACAGGAAAACTCATCCAAGGAAGTCTCAAGCAGACTGATCATGTTCAACAGGCTAAATTTTTGTCACATGCCCCTGTCTGAGGAAGGCTCTGGAAAAGGAAATGGGACTATCTCTGTTGGCCCAGGGAGATTATGCTTTCCTTTTGGAAGCAGGGCTGGGGATAGAAGTGGGTCCCCACTTCCCTGACTGGAGCACATCACCCTAAGGATGGGGGTAGAAAAAAATCAGCTTACTGCCAGCCAGGAACAGGGCAGAAGAACCACTGGGCAAGCAGCACTGCCTGCCTTCACTTTCCTTGGCCAGGCACCACCCGTCACACCTGTCTTCCCAGCCATCCGTCTTCAAATATTTGCTACAACCAATATGTTTATTCTTGTGCTACATTAATACAAGTCTAGGATCCTGTTCTCATTCAGACCTGGGAGTAGTTCTTTACAGTCTGTAGACCTATAATTAAAGATAAATTAAACACATCCAGCCATCCAAATGTAGGGGGATAGGACAAGCATTGGGTCCCCCAGTTCCAGAAGAGCAGCAGCAGTGAACACCACATGGTAGCTGCTGATTTTGTGAGGATTTCTTTCCGTGGCAGTGAAATAAGCTACCTGGTGAACGTTTGTTTCTCCAAGCATAATCCTTTTTCATTATCATCTGTGACTAAACTCGAGATGGTCATTGGGGTGACTGCTACTGTCTGAGTCCATTTGTGTTGCCAAGTTGAGGGCATGACTTAATCGCCTCCTCCTAATGCCACCAAAATGGGGATTAAGTTTCAGAATGAGTTTTAGATGGGACACATTCAAACCTTAACAGCTTCCTTTCTGCTTTTTTGTAGCTTCAGAATCTCAATTCTCTTGGTGTATATTTGGGTTCCCAGTGATTGCCTTTGGACTGCAGCCAGGAATCATATTTAATATGGTCTTGAATCATCTTTAAATACTATTCAAGCTTAAGAATTCCTGGGCTAGGTGCAGTGGCTCATATCTGTGATCTCAGCACTTTGGGAGGCCAAGGTGGGAGGATCACTTGAGGCCAGGAGTTTAAGACCAGCTTTGGCAACATAGTGAGACCCCATCTGTAACAAAATAATTTTTTTGATTAGCTGGGCATGATGGCTTTTGCCAGTAGTCCCAGCTACTTGGGATGCTGAGGTGAGAGGATCACTTGAGTCTGGGAGGTTGAGGATACAGTGAGTGATGACTGCACCCCTGCACTCGAATCTGGGTGACAGAGAGGGACCCCTTCTCTTTAAAAAAAAGCCTGTCTTTTAGTTACTGGGTTTGATATTCCCTGATTTTTTGAATTCTTTGAACTCTAACTTGATGTGTCAAGCATAGTCTTATTTTTGCCATTATTGTTACAGAGAGCATGCTCTAGAGAAGATACATTAGATTTCAAATGATGAATGCAGATATATAGGAACTAAGCAAAGAGAAGGATGAGTATGGTACGAGCAACAGAAGGAAGGGAAGGATAAAGTATAGGATTTGATAGTAAGGATGGTCTCAGTATCCATCCTTACTGTCAAATCCTACACAAGGATTGAAAGTCTACAGAAAAAAACAGTGACTGCTAAACACAGGAGCAAATCCAATTCTAGGTCACAGAGTAATTACTCACTTGCCTATTTTCATTTTGTTGGGGACAGTTTTTATAGTAGAACCATTTAGTAGTATCCCTCCCTGTCAAGACATTGTGAAGGCTGAAAGTGCTCATATGTATCTGTCAGTGCATTAATGGAAGATGCTGCCCTAGTGGGGAATTAATATTTGGGGAGATATAATTTGACGGTTGCATACAAAATGAGTAAGACAGATCAGATTTTTTTTTCTTTTTTCCTTTTTTGAGACGGAGTCTTACACTCTTGCCCAGGCTGGAGTGCAATGACGCGATGTCAGCTCACTGCAGCCTCTGCCTCCTGGGTTCACGTGATTCTCCTCTCTCAGCCTCCCGAGTAGCTGAGATTACAGGTGCACACCACCACAGCCGGCCAATTTTTTTGCACTTTTTAGTAGAGATGGAGTTTCACTATGTTGGCCAGACTGGTCTCGAATTCCTGACCTCATCTGCCCACTTTTACCTCCTAAAGTGCTGGGATTACAGGCGTGAGCCACTGTGCCCGGCCGATGATCAGATTTAATAGGAAAACTACCTACAGTTTTTCACAGTAAACCTGGAGTGGGATGTGAAGATCCTGTGGCCTGCTGTCTCTGACCCTGACTTGCTGCTGCTGCCTTTTCATATCCTTTTCTTTCATTAACCTGGTTAGTTTGTTATTCTGGGGCATCGATCTGTTTTCTACTCAACCCCCAGATATTTCCTGTTATGACAAAGGACTTCATCCTTTGTCTTATATCCTGTCTATCTATTTTGTATCTTTCACTTTTCATTTTTGTGTTCAGACAGCTTTGGGCTATCCTGTGCACTCTCTTTCCAGTGCCTGCTAGAGACAACACCTTCAGTCTCTTTTTAACTCTTATTGCCGTTGCCTCCGTATTTCTAAATAACCAGCTTATTCTGCTACACCTTGGCTTTCTCCCTTAATGACTGCTTAGTATAGAAAGGTGATTCACTTCTTTCACTCTCTTCCCTCCATACCTTCCCACCTAGACATACTCCTACAGCAGAGGCCTGTCTCTTGCCATGCTCCCATGCCTCCATCATTCTGATATATTGATTTCATATTTTTGGTTAGATCTGTCTTCAGTTTTTATGTTGGTTCTGACTGTAATTTCTATTTACAGGGAAACCATGCAAGTATACAGTGATTAATTTTTGTTTATAAATTTGTATTTTTTCTGTAATTTTTTGCTGGTTTAATTTTGTTATCATTAATGTATTCATCATATATTTAACTCCAGGTATTCCTTTCAGGATCTGAATATTCTTGGCTGGTACTTTCAGCCAAATTATTAATTATATTCCTTTTATCTTCCTGGTGATATTGACTGCTAAGTTTTTCTGGCTTGCTTCAGAGTAGCCTAGTTTTTCTTAAGGCCTGCTGTGTAATTTTTATCCCAGGACTTCCTTTTAGATTTCATTTTCTATATGCCCTGTCATGTCTTTTCTTGGAGCAACTCAAGAGTAGCTTCCTGGGAAAAGGTACATGTGATGTAAACATTGAGGCTTTGCATCTGAAAGTGTTTTGACTTTGTTCCTCATTGCTCTTTTTTCTGTCCTCTGGTTTTCCTGAGAAGTCTAATGCCATTCTAATTTTTGTTACATTGTAGGCAGCTTGTTTTTGTTTTTGTTTTGATTTATCTGAATGGTTTTAAGAACTGCTTCTCGTCCTGTTAAGGAATGATGTTCCATCAGTTTATTTTAATCTATGTCTAGGTATTGAGATGTTATTCCCAGGCGGACTGGGAAGTAATCTGCAGTGTTCTCTGCCATTTCTCTAGAAGTTAGGACAGTGTTTGGCACATAGTACATATTTAATAATTATTTTTTGAATAAATCTAATGTTCATAGATCTCTTATGACATCTTTATATTATGTTCATTGTTCTTTGTGCCTATTTTGCCTATTTTATCCAATTTGCAAAACTTTTGAACTTATCAGTTTACTATGCCTATCTTCAGTTTGGTGTTTATTTGTTTCGGTGCCTAGTAGTGTGAGTGTTTTTACACCTGAGAATTTATTTATATTCAGATCTGATACCGGAAACTAAAAAACCTCATGATATGGCATTTCATAGGCAACTTTCTACTATAACACAATCATGTTATTATTTGTAATATACGACTAATTGTTCTCATTTCTAGACAAATTCTGGAAAATTGATGATCTTATGGAACGGCATCAGGAAAGTCAAGGCAAGCTGAGAACTGTGGCAGAAAGCCTTGAGTGCACTGCATTTGGAAAACTGTGCCTTCTTAGTACAAGTTACCTTTCGAGACAAAAACCTCATACATGTGGCACACATGGAAATAATTTGAAATACATACATTTCACTAGTAATTATGCTGGAAAGAATCCTAACAGGATTCAGGTACATGGGGAATCATTCCTCCATTCTAAACATGAGCAAACTATTATTGGAATAAATTACTGTGAAAGTAATGAATCTGGAAAAATTGTCAGTCAGAAATCACAACTTATGTTACAGCAAATGTATATGGGAGAAAAACTCTTCGGATGCAGCTATTGTGAGAAAGCCTTCAGCAGCAAGTCATACCTTGTAGTGCATCAGAGAACTCACGCAGAAGAGAAACCCTATGGGTGCAATGAATGTGGGAAAGACTTCAGTAGGAAATCATACCTCATTGTACATCAGAGAATTCATACAGGAGAGAAACTACATGAATGCAGTGAATGTGGAAAAACATTCACTTTCAATTCAGAACTTGTTATACATCGGAGAATTCACACAGGTGAGAATCCCTATGAGTGCTATGAATGTGGTAAAGTCTTCAGTAGGAAAGACCAGCTTGTTTCACACCAGAAAACTCATTCAGGACAGAAACCGTATGTGTGTAATGAATGTGGAAAAGCTTTTGGTTTAAAATCACAGCTCATTATACATGAAAGAATTCATACAGGAGAGAAACCATATGAATGCAGCGAATGTCAGAAAGCCTTTAATACAAAGTCAAACCTTATGGTACATCAGAGAACCCATACAGGGGAGAAACCCTATGTTTGTAGTGATTGTGGAAAAGCCTTTACGTTCAGTTCACAGCTCATTGTACATCAGGGGACTCACACAGGAGTAAAGCCGTATGGGTGTATTCAGTGTGGGAAGGCATTCAGTTTGAAATCACAGCTTAGTGTACATCAGAGAAGTCACACAGGAATGAAACCTTATGTATGCAATGAATGTGGCAAAGCCTTCAGAAGCAAGTCATACTTTATTATACATACAAGAACTCACACAGGAGAAAAACTCCATGAGTGCAATGATTGCAGGAAAGCCTTCAGTTTTAAATCACAGCTCATTATACATCAGAGGATTCACACAGGAGAGAACCCCTATGAATGCCATGAATGTGGGAAAGCCTTCAGTCGGAAATACCAGCTTATTTCACACCAGAGAACTCATGCAGGGGAGAAGCCTTATGAATGCACTGAATGTGGAAAAGCTTTTGGTTTAAAATCACAGCTTATTATACACCAGAGAACTCATACAGGGGAGAAACCATATGAATGTAGTGAGTGTCAGAAAGCCTTTAATACAAAGTCAAACCTGATCGTACATCAGAGAACTCATACAGGAGAAAAACCCTACGGTTGTAATGAATGTGCAAAAGCCTTTACGTTCAAGTCACAGCTCATTGTACATCAAGGAGTGCACACTGGAGTAAAGCCCTATGGATGCAGTCAGTGTGAAAAAAACTTTAGTTTGAAGTCCCAGCTCATTGTACATCAGAGAAGTCACACAGGAGTAAAACCATATGGATGCAGTGAGTGTGGGAAAGCCTTCAGGAGCAAGTCATACCTTATTATACATATGCGAACTCATACAGGAGAGAAACCACATGAGTGCAGTGAATGCGGGAAATCCTTTAGTTTCAATTCACAACTCCTTGTGCATCAGAGAATTCACACAGGAGAAAATCCCTATGAATGCAGTGAATGTGGGAAAGCCTTTAATAGGAAAGATCAGCTGATTTCACATCAACGAACTCATGCAGGGGAAAAGCCTTATGGCTGCAGTGAATGTGGGAAAGCTTTTAGCAGCAAGTCCTACCTCATTATACACATGAGAACTCATTCAGGTGAGAAACCATATGAATGTAATGAATGTGGGAAAGCCTTCATTTGGAAGTCACTACTCATTGTACATGAGCGAACTCATGCAGCGGTGAACCCTTATAAATGCAGTCAGTGTGAGAAGTCCTTCAGTGGGAAATTACGGCTTCTTGTACACCAGAGAATGCACACAAGAGAGAAACCTTATGAATGCAATGAATGTGGAAAAGCCTTCGTTAGGAATTCTCAGCTCATTGTGCATCAGAGAACTCATTCAGGAGAGAAACCCTATGGGTGCAATGAATGTGGGAAAACGTTCTCTCAAAAATCAATTCTCAGTGCACATCAGAGGACACATACAGGAGAGAAGCCCTGTAAGTGCACTGAATGTGGGAAAGCCTTTTGTTGGAAGTCACAGCTCATTATGCATCAGAGAGCTCATGTAGATGACAAACATTGATAATAGTATGAAACTCTGAAAAGGGAACTCACAAGAGATACCAACAAAAGCATATATAAAGAGAAACACTATAAATGGAGTCATCTTGTCATCCTCCAGGAAACTCATACTGAATAGAAACTTTGTGAATACACAGCACATGGAAAGGCATCCACAGAAAGCTGTTCTTTACATGAAAAAAGATAGTAGAAAATACACAGGAAAACTATGAATTTAACTCCTCTGAAAATTTTCAGCGCAAATCATCTTTTAAAGTTCATACAGGTGAGGAATCATGTTAAACGAATGTTGTAAAGTTGTTTTATTAACATAAGATTCACAAAGAGGAAACTTCATGAACCAAAGTAATATAGAATAGTCTTCTTTGAAGTTCATAGTTTACAGGATTTTAATGAGAGAAATTATTGAGCTAATGAATGGTACAATTAACAAAATTACAAACATTTTACGTATTGGAAGCTTGTACCTTGGAGGAACCATGTTAAAAGGGAAGTTTTAAATCCAGAAATGACAAACCCCTGGGGGGGAAAATACATAAATATAGGAATGAACACCTATGAATATATCAAGCCACAGCTGGACTGTTAACCTCACTTTATATCAGAAGCTTCATTCTAAAAATACATGCAATTATTATGTTTGATTAATATGATTAATTTTGAAGAAAGATTTCCTTTAGGAATCTTTTTTTTTTTTGAGATGGAGTCTCACTCTGTCACCAGGCTGGAGTTCAGCAGCGCAGTCTTGGTTCACTGCAGCTTCTGCCTCTCGGGTTCAAGTGATTCTCCTGTCTCAGCCTCCGAAGTTGCTGGGACTACAGGCGCATGCCACCATGCCCAGCTACTTTTTGTATTTTTAGTAGAGACAGTGTTTCACCATGTTCACCAGGATGGTCTTGATCTCTTGACTTTGTGATCTGCCTACTTCAGCCTCCCTAACTGCTGGGATTATAGGCGTGAGCCACTAGGAATCATTTTAAGAGAAATTATGTTCCAGTTGTGCCAGAATTTCAGGAAGAGATTCGAGAAAATTCTCAATTATAAATAATAAGATACAGATTATTTCAATGTACAAATGAATCTAGTAATGAGGTTAACAATAAGAAATACATCCCAGAGCCTACAGAGATAATTAGATATCTTCCTATGTGTACTACATAGTATGATTTTTGCAGTTTGGCGGTTTACTTGTGAATGCCATTTGTGAGACAAAAGTAAATACAATATCATCTTACAGAGATTTCTGCTCTGCATACCAACATTGTTTCTTTGTGTCTTATCAAACGCAACTTGTTACTAGGATAATATGGCTTATTAAAAATGCATTTCCACATTGCAAACATTTTCTTGTGTTATCTTTTACCCTTTGGAAGCAGTCTTGGCAGGAACCTCTTTAGTTATAGTAATCAATATAGTGCACATTTACGTGTGTTTGTGTAGCCTGGAATCTATTCTACCTTCACTGGTTAGAACATCTTGATTTCCTTTTAGAGAAATATTCCCTCACAGTGTATGCAGTCATGATGGAACCGCTGTTCAAGATGCTCTGCCAGGGACTTGGCATGATCACTGTGGTCAGCTGAGACACAACTGTACATTGTTAATGGGTTTTTCCTGTACAGAAAAGCAAAATGAGCTTTTGTTCTTTGGTAGCATCTTGATGTAATAACTATTTCAGTAGAGGTTCCCAGAACAGCTTTTGTTACTGTCATTTTCTTAACCTTGTTCACTTGCCCTTTAATTTGAACTATTGAGTGTGCTTTTAATACATTCCTTGTTTCATTGCATTAGCCATTGTGTGTGTATTGCATACAGCTTGCTAAATCAGACTGCTTCAGAAATGAGTGCTAGAGAGAGCTTGCAAGGGTATGTGGCTATTTGGAAATGGTCGTTTCCCAAGACAGGATGGAAGTCCTTCAGGTCTCCATTTATATTCCGTGGGAGGAGCTTGGCGCATGCTATGAAGTCATGAAACTTACTGTTGGCATCATATGCCCACTGAGGCTCTAGGGAAATGGGTAAGTTTCTGTCATTGAAAAATTTCAAACAGTTCTGGAGTGTGGTCAAGAGGGGACTGCTTTTGATGCCCATCTGTAACATGGAGAATAATGATCTTAAAACCTAAATTTAAGATGATGTGTCATCAGTGATACTGTGTAAATGTTTAGGTGTAGCTACAGAGTCAGAGTGGTGATAAATTCTGCCAGTTGTCTACAAGTCAGATATGTGAGTGGGCATTAATCTGGGAAGAGTGGGACCCTGCCAGTTAGATGAGGGCTATCTTGGAATATAAGGATTCAACACTGCAAATATTCCTGAAACACCTTTTGCTTTGTATGCTGTTGGAGGAGGGAATCCTAAAGAAACTTTAATCCTTGAAGGGGAGGAATTTAATGATTTCCAAATGCCAACGCCTTATTTTTGTTGTGTTCTGCTCATTATACAGAATCCAATCTCAAGATACCTGGGGTGAAGAATGATGATTCACAGAAGGGAAGAGAAATCTTATATAAACAAAGAATTGCAGATGCTTGCTAAAGTATATCCCCCAATCTGGGAAATATTGTAAAGGTGTATTTTATTACTGATGTACCAAAGAAGTCAGAATAAATTCATAAGAGAAAGCTTATATTCAGTTGACTAGTACCTAGGGTTAGATTTTTGTTTGTTGTTTTTTCAGATGAAAAGCTACATTTAGCCTTGCCTGGTGGAAGCCAAAAGTGTTGATGGTATCGAGGATAGCAATCAGATACTGTTGGAAAGAATAATACTTGATTAGGACTTACTAGTTTTTAATAAAATGAAAATTTTACAAAATAGAAATTGAATCACTGGTTTGTAAATCTACCGAGTCCCTCTCCTTTTAACCCACCCCAGAAAAGAAAGACATTCCAGATTTTTCAGGAATAGTTATGTTATAAGGAAAAACCAAGGAGAGAGAATCCCAATATTTTTCAACTTTCCCACCAAATAGAAATTTTGGAGAAAAAAATGACTTGCAAACCATGTTTGTGAACATAGATTTTAAAATTCTAAGTGGAATTACAGTAAACCAATGTATAGCTAACAACAAGAAAGTCATTATTAGGCTTAACAGACTATAGTGGATCCAACATACTTGGTTCATTACCAGCAGAATCACTATTATTTATAATGGCAGTGTACCCACTTAAAAAGATCTATCATCTATCAATCACTATCTTTGTTGCTAAGTGTGACCATGCTGCTAAGTTTTGACTAATGGAAACGGAAGTTGTTGAGAAGGTCTAGTGGGAGGGTTCCTTAAAAAGGTAAGCAGACAACTGGGAAAAGCCCCCTTGTGCCTTTTAACATTTTTTCTTTTTTATCTGCATCATTTAATCTTCAAAGGTGTTTGGAGATTCAGCAGTTATCATAGAATTTAAATTCATCCTGAAGATTTAGGCCATCTGCTAGAATGTGCAGCAGAAAACCTGAAGTGACTCTGATAACCAGGAAGGTATTTTGCCAGCCTCAGACCACCTACATCTTGGCATCTTTTACATGAAAGAGAAATGGACTATCTTAAGACACCTTTTCTCTTTGGGGTTGGAGGGGAGTTGGTGCTGTTAAATTGGGCTGAACCTGATCCTAATGGAAACACATTAGTATGTTTGGGCTGGGTGCGGAGGCTCACAGCTGTAATCCCAGCACTTGAGGAGGCTGAGGTGGGCAGATCATTTGAGGTCAGGAGTTCAAGACCAGTCTGACCAACATGGTGAAATCCCATCTCTACTAAAAAATACCAAAAAATAGGTGGGCGTGATGACAGGTGCCTATAATCCCAGCTACTGGAGGCTGGGGCAGGACTTGACTCCAGGAGGCAGAGGTTGCAGTGAGCCAAGATCATGCCACTGTACCATACCCTAGGTGACAGAGTGAGACCCTGTCCCCAAAAATTTAATAGTATGTTTAGAAGCTATTCTGATTAACTTCACTACCAGGTAGAACTCATAGGGATTATCTCAGTATGTGCTGATAAATCACTTGATGGAATTTAATACCCATAGATGACTTTAAAATAGTATTAAATTGGGAATAAAAATTAACTTGATAGGGAATATGTTCCAGAACCACAAATGTCATACTTAATGATAAAAGTAAAAAGATTCCTTGGAAATTAAGTGCAGTGGCTCATCCCTGTAATCCCAGCACTTGGGGAGACTGAGGCTGGAACACTGCTGGATCCTCGGAGTTTGAGACCAGCCTGGGTAACGTAGGGAGACGCTGTGTCTACAAAAACTTTTAAAAAAGATTAGCCAGGGGTGGCTCACACCTGTAATCCCAGGACTTTGGGAGGCCAAAGTAGGCAGATTAATTGAGGTCAGGAGTTTGAGACCAGCCTGGCCAGCATGGTGAAAAACCCTCTCTACTAAAAATAAAAAAATTAGCCGGGTGTGGTGGTGTGCACCTGCAATCCCAGCTACTCAGCAGGCTGAGGCAGGAGAATTGCTTGAACCCGGGAGGTGGAAGTTGCGGTGAGCTGAGATCGTGCCATTGCACTCCAGCCTGGGAGTGAGACTCCATAAAAAAAATTAGTAAAAGCAAGCATATAGGGTGCACATTTGCCCTTCCCTTTCAGGATCCCAGGTGACCCCACAGGTGCTTGTTCATCCCCAACTTTGACCTTGACTTTTCCACTTTTGTCTCAGTGTTTCTCCCTTCTTGGTACGAGGATTTCTCCCCAGAAACAAACCCACGTCTATAAAAAGTAGTTTGGCTCGCTGTAAAGATGACCAGTGGAAACCTCAATAGAGGTATGATTTTCTAAAATCTTGTTAAAATATTACAGGGCAAAGTAAAACACCCAGCAAAGATCTGTCAGCACTCAGGGTCTCAGGCCCAACTTTTCCTCATCTTTTCCTCCCGTGGCCCCCAGGTGACATTCCCCAGATTGGTCCAGAAAATGAAGCACTAGTCATCACTGTGGACGCACCCCACAGGAATCTTCAGGAGAAGGAAGCTCGGGACCTCACTGTGATGCACCCCCTTGTGGTTCCCAGGTCATGAGGAAGAGGAAGCTTTGATGTTCACTGTGGTTGCATCCCCCACCAGTGGGCCCCACGTTGGTCCTGAGAAGGAAGCTCTGGTGCTTAGTGTGACGTACCCCCACCTAGGGGTCCCCAGGTCCTGAGGAGAAGGAAGCTCCGGTACTCGCTGTGGATGCACCCCATGGAGGCTCCACATCAGTTTTGAAGAAAATAAAAGCCTAGTCCTCACTGTGATGCAACCCCCAGGTTGGTCCTGAGATGAAGTAAATTCTGATCATCACTATGAAGTGCCCCTCAGAGGTGTTCAGGTCCTGAGGCGAAGGTAGCTGTTTGTCACTGTGGATTCCCCGCTGCCAAGGGTTCCCAGGTCAGTCCTGAGGAGAAGGCAGCTCTGCTCCTCACTGATGCAACCCCTACTGATCCCCAGGTCCTGAGTAGAAGGAAGGTCTAGTGCTCAGGATTCAGCCCAGAGAACTGTGAGAATGCAGGTACTACAACAGGCTAGACAAGCTGTGGTTCTGCACCCCTTCCTTACTACCTGGGCAGTCCTGGATGGTTTCTGCTTCCTTTTTTGTGATGGCCATGTGCCCCCTCTCGCAGTCCCCAGTGAATCCCTGAAATTCAGTATTATGATTTTCCATGCCATAATTTTGGAAAATAAAACTGAAATAGAGTCTACCATTCCATGCCTTAACTGGAATATAGAGAGATAATAAAAGGCAAAGTAGATGGCCAGTAGACAAAAGTGAAGTGATTTCCTATATATTTGAAATAAAGTATAGGAATAACTGGAATTTGTAATGAAAAAAATCATTCAAAAAAGCAATCTGAAAAAGGATTTGTATGCAATATATATATAAAAAAACTAAAATGGAAAAAGACAACCCATTTAAAAATGGGGACAGATCCAAATACATACCTTCCCAAAAAGATACACAGATGGCAAATAAGCATGCCAAACAATGCTCACTAACACTTGTTATGAGGGAAAATCAAATTAAAACAATGAGATAGCACTGCACACCACTAAAATGGCTACAGTCTAAAAATAAATAAATTTGCAATTGCAACAGAAACTCTCATTCATTGCTGGTGCAATGCATATAGTGTAGCCACTTTTGAAGTCACTTTGACTTTTCCCCAAAGCTAAACAAAGCCTCACAATATGAGCCAACAATCACACTCCTAGGTATTTAGATAACTGCTTTGAAAACGTAGGAGTGTGAACTAAACAAAACCCAGCATGTGCTTATGTTCAGCAGCTCTTTTCCTAATAGACAAATACTTGAAGGAGTCAGGATAACCTTCAATAGGTGAGTGAATAACCAGGCCGGGTACATCCATGTCATGAAATCCTATTCAGCAAGAGAAAGCTCTAAAGCCTTGCAGGAATGAATCTGGTATGTATATGCCTAAGTGAAAGAGGGAGTGTGAAAAGGCTACATACTGTATGGTCCTGTTTCTACGAGGTTATGGAAAAGTAGAAACTACAGAGATAGCAAACATATTTATGATTGACGGTGGTTTGTAGAGGGCGGGGAGTGAGTTAATAGGAGGATATAATGATGGAAGCAGGCACGAATGGGCCTTTGGAGAGTGTACTCCCTCTGGTTGGCGAAATTATGCTGAGTGTGTGTGGAAGAGCCTGGGATGTTCAGTGCCAGCATGAACAAAGAGGCAACTTCCTACTCCAGGAGAGAAGGGTCTTCTTTCATCACACATAAAATGATTTCAGGACCAGTTCCAAGGAAGACTTTTGTGTGTGATTATATATATGTCTGTATATAAACATATATGTATATGCACACGTTTTTTATATATAAACATGTTACATATAAAATACACACACACACACACACACATGAAAATTTACCATTTTAACATTTTTTTTGATGTGTAGTCTTGCTCTGTTGCCCAAGCTGCAGTGCAATGGCACAATCTCGGCTCACTGCAACTTCTGCCTCCCAGGTTGAAGGGTTTCTCCTGCCTCAGCCTCGGAGTAGCTGGGACTACAGGTGCGTTCCACTGTGCTCAGCTAATTTTTGTATTTTCAGTAGAGACATGGTTTCACCACGTTGGTGAGGATGGTCTCAATCTCTTGACCTCGTGATCCGCCCACCTTGGCCTACCAAAGGGCTGGGATTATAGGCATGAGCCACTGCACCCAGGCCATTTTAACTATTTTTTTTTTGAAAGAAAGAAAAAGAAAAGAAGAAAGAAAGCAAAAGAAAGAAAAAAAATGAAAGCAAGAAAGAAAGAGGAAGAGAAAGAAGGAAAGAGAACGGGATTCTTGTTTTATTGCCCAGGCTAGAATTCGGCCTAAAAATGGGTATTAAAAACCTCTTTTATGCCAATAATTGTGCTTAACAATGGAGACAGGAAGGAATAGGGGATGAAAATAACAAATAAGCAGCCAACCAATATTTTATTTAAACCTGTGAAATGCTATGCAATTGCTGGGGAGTGATTTACTTCCAATTATGTGGTCACTTTTAAAATAGATATAATGTGATACTGAGAAAAATGTATGTTTTGTGGATTTGGGGTGGAGAGGTCTGTAAATATTTTAAGTTTACTTATTCCAGGTCTGAGTTCAAGTCCTGGATATCCTTGTTAATTTTCTATCTCGTTGATCTATGTAATATTGACAGTGTAGTGTTAAAGTTTCCCCTATTACTGTGTGGGAGTCTGAGTCTCTTTGTAAGTCATTCAGAAGTTGCCCTGTGTATCTGGGTGCTCCTGTAATGGGTGCTTATATATTTAGGATCGTTAGCTCTTCTTGTTGCATTGATCCTTTCACCACCACGTAATGTCCTCTTTGTTTCTTATGGTCTTTGCTCTTTTAAAGTCTGTTTTATCAGAGATGAAAATTGCAGGTTCTGTTTTTTTTTGCTCTCCATTTGGTTGGTATGTCTTCCTCCATCCCTCTGTTTTGAGTCTTTGTGTACTCGTGCATGTGAGATGGGTCTAGATACAGCATACCGATGGGTTCTAGCTTTTTATCCAATTTGCCTATCTGTCTCTTTTGATTGGGGCATTTAGTCCATTTAAATTTAGGATTAGTATTGATATATGTGAGTTTGATACTGCCATTTAATGCTAGCTGGCTGTTTTGCCCATTAGTTCATGTAGATTCTTCATTATGGTGATGCTCTTTACCTTTTGGTATGTTTTTTGAATGACTGATACTGGTTTTTCCTTTCTATCTGTAGTGCTTCTTTCAGAAGCTCTCATAAAGCAGGACTGGTGGTGATGCAATCTCTGAGTACTTGTTTGTTCACAAAAAAATTTATTTTTCCTTCACTTATGAAGCTTAGTTTGTCTGGATATGAAATTCTAGGTTGAAAGTTCTTTTCTTTAAGGATGTTGAATGTTGGCCCCCATTCTCTTCTGGCTTGTAGGGTTTCTGCTGAGAGATCTGCTGTGAGTCTGATGGGCTTCCCTTTGTGGGTAACCCGACCCTTCTCTCTGGCTGCCCTTAGCATTTTCTCCTTCATTTCAACCCTGGTGAATCTGACGAT
>PVKP010045786.1:0-15947 GCA_004027715.1 Plecturocebus donacophilus | reverse complement strand
TTTTTTTCAATATTATATCATACCTATTCTAAAAGTGATCACATAATAGGAAATAAATCACTTTAGTTTGCATAAGCATTTCACAGATTTAAATGAAATCCTGAGCAATAGAGCAAGATTCTCGTTCTCTCTCCCTCTTTCTCTTTCTTCCTTTTTTCTCTTTTATTCTATTTCTGTCTTAAAAAAAAAAAAAAAAAAAGAAGATATCCCACGTAATTGTGTCTGGAAAAAAAAGAAAATTAAAAATTCAAAACAAAAATAGTCACTAATGATGATCCACCTATCTATTGCTTATATAATACAAAATCCCCAAACTTAGGGGTTAAAAAAACCAACCGTTATTTTATTACTAGGTTTTATAGTTTGGGTAGCTGATTAGACTCAAACAAGTGGTTCTGATTCTCTCCTGCATTTGCACTCGGACAACGGCTGGAGCTAGAACTAGCTTAAAAGCCTCTTTGCTCACATCTGGAACCTCAGCTGGGCTGTTGACCAGAACACCAAAATATGGCATCTACATATGACCTGGGCTCAGGGTGCCACAGAGAATAAGCATTTTGATTTTTTTTTTTTTTTTAAGACAGAGTTTCACTCTTATTACCCAGGCTGGAGTGCAATGGCGCGATCTCAGCTCACCACAACCTCCGCCTCCTGGATTCAGGCAATTCTCCTGCCTCAGCCTCCCGAGTAGCTGGAACTATAGGCATACGCCACCATGCCCAGCTAATTTTTGTATTTTTAGTAGAGACGGGATTTCCCCATGTTGACCAGGATGGTCTCGATCTCTTGACCTAGTGATCTACCCGCCTCAGCCTCCCAAAGTGCTGGGATTATAGGCGTGAGCCACTGCGCCCGGCCCACATTTTGATTTTTTAATTTTCGTTTTCTTTTTTTTTTTTTGGTGGGGGTGAAGTTACAATTTATTTTTATTTTATTTATTTTTTTATTATACTTAAGTTCTGGGGTACATGTGCAGATCGTGCAGGTTTGTTACATAGGTATACACGTGCCATGGTGGCAGTTTGGGGCATGCATCACCCCATCATCTACATTAGGTATTTCTCCTAATGCTATCCCCCACCAATCCCCCCACGCCCTAGTCTTCCTCTCTTAGTCCCCTACGCCCCAGGCCCCAGGGTGTGATGCACCCCTCCCCGTGTCCTTGTGTTCTCATTGTTCAACATCCACTTATGAGTGAGAACATGCTGTGTTTGGTTTTCTGTTCTTGTGTCAATTTGCTGAAAGTGACGGTTTCCACTTTCATCCACGTCCCCGCAAAGGAAATGAACTCTTCCTTTTATATGGCTGCATAGTATTTTATGGTATATATGTGTCACATTTAAGTTCCTACTTCACTGAATGTGGACGCCAGAACTAGTCTACCCTTGATATAGTTGGGTCGGTAGGGACAGATTCTATCCATTTGACTGTCACATGTAACAATGTTTACAGTCTTAGCTTTTCTCAGTAATAAAGTTTATTCTTTAAGTGCATGTGTCCTATATTTGTTTTACATTTCAATGTATTAAAAACTCAAGAGTCCCACTTCAGAGACTCTACCATCTCAGTACCTTAATGATATTAGATGCTAAATGAATATTTGCTAAAATCAATGATAACTGTTATGGTTCTGCACCGCATGAGAAATGTTGGATTATACTTAAATTAAATGAACTTAATTTAAAATTCCCTCCTAAAGAGATAAGAGGCATTACAAAGCCTATTATCAGCAAATCAAACTTTCAACTAAAAACTGAAAAATCTATGAGGTATCAGGCAGCAACTGATAAAACTTCAGGGACAGCTGGATGGAAGTGTTATTGATTTTTAAAACTTTTTCAATATGTTTACTTGATTGGTGCCCTTCACAGCATCTAATCAAATCTATTGAATCTTGGCAGTTTTCTCTGATATAGAGTAATAATGATATATTATAAGAGATGCCAACTTAGAGCAGCATTGGCTGAACAGGCTGAAATAGGTGTTAAAGTATTGACACTGAGTACTATTTTAACCCCTAGGCATGTTGTGAGCTAGCACAGAATGAACTGAACTCTGCCTGATTCACTGGCAAACTACCTTTAATCATGAGCTACTGTTGAGCCAAGCCTACAACTCATTCCATTCACTTTCCTTATGGCACTATAAAATAAACTTGTAAAAAGATGCCGACTTTTATGTTTCATGGAAC
Source organism: Plecturocebus donacophilus (assembly GCA_004027715.1). Classification (NCBI taxonomy): domain Eukaryota; kingdom Metazoa; phylum Chordata; class Mammalia; order Primates; family Pitheciidae; genus Plecturocebus; species Plecturocebus donacophilus. The sequence continues at coordinate 13,756 of PVKP010045786.1, read as the reverse complement.
AAAATCTTCATGGACAAGACTGACAAAGTCCTCAGAATCGTGGGGCTCTGTTCTTTTATTTTTCACATAGTAGAAATAAATGATTGGAGTTAGTCAAGTTTTTAATTTTTAATTATGTAGGTACCTAGTATGTGTATATATTTGTCTATTTATAGGTTCATGACATATTTTGACACTGGCATGCAATGTATAATAATCACATCAAGGTAATTGGGGTATCCATTACTTCAAGCATTTACCCTTTGTGTTACAAATAATCCAACTATCCTCTTTCAGTTATTTTTAAATGTACAATTAAACTATTATTGACTATAGTCATCCTGTTGTGTTAGCAAATGCTGGGTCTTATTCATTCTATTTTTTTGTACCCATTAACGATCCCCACCTCCCCATCACATGCCTCCACCTCCCACTATCCTTCTATACTGTCTCTGTGAGTTCAATTGTTTTAATTTTCAGCTTCACAAATAAGTGAGAACATGTGAAATTTGTCTTTCTGTGACTGGCTCATTTCATTTAACATAATAACCTCCAGTTTCATTCATGCTGTTGCAAATGACAGGACCTCAATCTTTATGGCTGAGTAGTACTCCATTGTGTATAAATAACCACACTTTTTTATCCATTCATCTGTTGGTGAATACTTAAGTTGCTTCCAAATCTTGGCTATTGTATTCTTTTGAGGAACCTCCAAACTGTTCTCCCTAGTGGGTGTACTAATTTACTCTCCCATCAACAGCAAACACGCCTTCCCTTTTATTCATGTTTTCACTAGCATTTGTTATTGCCTGTCTTTTGGATAAAAGCAGTTTTAACTGGGATGAGATGATATCTCATTGTAGTTTTGATTTGCATTTCTCTGATGACGAATAACATTGAGCACATTTTCATATACCTGTTTGATATCTGCATGTCTCTTTTTGAGAAATGTCTATTCAGATCTGTTGCCTATTTTTAAGTTGAATTATTAGTTATTTTTCTATAGAATTGATTGAATTCCTTATGTATTCTGTTTATTACTCCCTGGTCAGATGGGTTGTTTTCAAACATTTTCTCCCACTCTGTGGAATGTTTCTTCACTTTGTTTATTGTTTCCTTTGCTAGGCAGAAGCATTTTAACTTGATCTAGTCCCATTTGTCCATATTTGCTTTGATTGCCTGTGCTTGTGGAATATTACTCAAGAAATCTTTGCCCACTCCAATGTCCTGAAGAGCTTCCCCAAGGTTTTCTTTCAGTAGTTTCATAATTTGACATCTTAGATTTAAGTCTTTAATCCATTTTAAATCATTTTGATTTGATTTTTGTGTATTGTGAAAAATAGAAACCGAGTTTCATTCTTCTGCACATGAGTATGCGGTTTTCCCCGCACTATCAATTAAAGAGACTGTCCTTTTCCTAAGGAATGTTCTTGGCACTTTTGTCAAAAATGAGTTCACTATAGATGTGTGGATTTATTTCTGGATTCTCTATTCTGTTTCATGATGTGTCTTTTTTTTTTTTTTTTTTTTTTAATGTCAGTACCATGCCATTTTGGTTACTATAGCTCTGCAGTGTAATTCAAAATCAGGTAATGGGATTCCTCCAATCTTATTATTTTTAAGATAGTTTTGGCTATTCTGTGTCTTTTGTAGTTCTGTATACATTTTAGGATAGCTTTGTCTATTTCTGTGAACATTGTTTTTGGTATTTTGTTAGAGATTGCATTGAATCTATGGATTGCTTTAATAGTATGGCGATTTTGACAATATTGCTTTTCTCCAATCTATGAACATGAAATAAGTTTTCATTTTTATATGGGTCTGCTTCAATTTCTTGCATTAATTTTATATAGCATTCATTGTAAAACTCTTTCACTTCTTTAGTTAATTCCTAGGTATTTTATGTTATTTGCAACTATTATAATGGGATTATTTTTCTTAATTTTTTTCATATTGTTTACTGATAGTATATTGAAATTTTCCTGAATTTTTATGCTAATTTCGTATCCTGAAATTTTACTGAATTTTTAAAAATCAATTCTAATAGGTTTTTTTTTGGTGGAATCTTCAGGTTTTTCCAAATGTAAGATTCTATCATCTGCACACAAGGATAATTTGACATCTTCCTTTCCAATTTAGGTAACCTTTATTTCTTTCTCTTGTCTGATTGCTCTAGCTGGGACTTCCAGTACTATGTTGAATAACAGTGGTGTAAGTGGGCATCCTTGGTGTGTTCCCAATCTTAGAGGAAAGGGTTTCAGTTTTCTCTCATTTAGTATGATACTAGCTGTGGATCTGTCATATGTGACTTTAATTACACTGAGGTATGTTCCTTCTGTACTCAATTTTCTGAGGATTTTTATCATGAAGGGATGTTGAATTTTATCAAATGTTTTGTTTTATCAGTTTAAATGATCCTATGGTTTTTGTCGTTCATTCTGTTAATATGATGTTTCACACAGATTGATGTGTGTATGTTAACCATCGTTGTATCCCTGGGATAAATTCCACTTGGTCATGATTAATAATCTTTTTACTGTGTTGTTGAATTTGGTTTGCTACTATTTTGTTAAGGATATTCATCAGTGATATTGGGCTGTGGTTTTATTTTTGTTACTATGTTTTTGTCTGGTTTTGGTATCAGGGTAATAGTGGCCTCATAGAATGAAGTTTTGAAAGTATATCCTCCACCTCTATTTTTTGAAATAGTTTGAGTAGGATTGGTATTAGATCTTGAAATCTTTCAGGAATTTTTAAATTTCCTTCTTAATCTGTTCATTAACTCATTAGTCATTCAGAAGTCAACATTTTAACTTAGTCTTTAACAACTACTAAAGAAAATTACTTGTGTATTATATTATGAGGGGAGAACCATTTGACTTTTGAGATGGCTGCAAGTACCTAAATCAGTAAAGAGTCGTTCAAAAAATCACGAACTATTGTATGTCTCAAAAGCAGAAGAAATTTAATGTTGGAATCTGCAAAGATGATACTGAAGAGCCAAATGAGAATGGTGAGTCAATCCAAGGACCAACAAAAACAGGAAGAAGGTACTGTCCTTAGGCCTGGAAGGACAATGAAGGTTGTGGTCTTGACACAGCCCAGAAGTCAGAGCTTCATATTGAAAACCAGAATAGAGGCTTTCCAGCATCAACTGGGACCATGAAGCCATATAAATGCCATAGTGTTTCCTCTACTGCTAAACGCTAGGCTGAAGAGAGTAAGAGCTTATTTCCTTTGTTTCAATGTTTATGACACATATCACGGTGCCTGGCTTATAATTCTGTACCTAAATAGGTAATGAGTAAGTGAAGCGATTAGATGGATAGTGTATAGAATCCCAGGAGATCTAAATAAATATTTACTCACATCCTGCCTTCATAGTCTAGTGTTTTTAACTACCATTTTAACCCTTCACTCTCTGACACTGAGATACATATTAACTACTTTGTTAATTGATTGCAAGGATAAGACATACTTTTCTTTCTTGATGGACTCTTTGTTAGCCTCCTATTTGACTATAAAGAGAAATAGTGTGAAATATATAGCCTAACTGAATCTTTTGAATGATCACAAACCAATTAATTTTTCAGTGTGGGCTGGCATTAGTACATATTAAAATAATTTGTATTCTGATTAATGTATTTACCTATATAACTGAATATTTTTTAAATCTCCTATTCAAGAAGCAAATCAATAAGTACATGATGGTTAATTTTATATGTCAACTTGACTGGGCCATGGAGTGCCCAGATATTTAGTCTGACATTTCTTTAAATGTGGGTCAGCATCAGTACATATTAAAATAATTTATATTCTGATTAATATATTTAGCTATATACCTCAATTTATTTTAAAAAACAACTACTATTCAATAAGCAGATCAACAAGTATGTGATGTTACTTTTATGTATCAACTTGATTGGGCCATGGAATGCCCAGATATTTATTTAGTCAAACATTATTCTGTGTGTGTCAGGGTGGTATTTTTTCTTTGGATGAAATTAACATTTTCATCAGGAGACTGAGTAAAAAAGATTATGCTCTCTTAATGTGGATGGGCCTCATCCAATCACTTGAAGTCCTAGATTAAACAAAAAAAAGTTAAACCTTCCTGGATTAAGGGGAAACTCCTTCTGCCTGGCTGCTTGAGCTGGAATTTTTATTTTATTTTATTTATTTATTTTTTCTGCCCTTCAGACTTGAACTGAAACATGCATGCTTCTTAGAACTTAAGCCTGCCAGCTTTTGAACTGGAACTTATACATCATTGGCTCTCCTGATTCTACAGCCTGCTAACGGCAGATCTTGGGATCTCTCATCTTCCACAAACATATGAGCTAATTTCTTACAGTATATATTTTTATATCTATCTATCTATCTATCATCTATCTATCTACTGTTTTTCTGGAGACTCCTGACTGATACAGATTTTAGTACCCAGAACTGTTTTAGGGAAACGTAATTTTAAGAGTATTTTCTGAATTGATTCTGGGATTTCTAAAATTGGCTCCTTAATTTGTTTAGATTTAAATATACTAATAACTCAATTTCCAGTAGTGAAGAGAGCACTGATAGTCTATGGCATAATATAGCAATATAGATACATTAAAATGTCACCATTAGAAATTCTTAACCATTTAAAGGAAACAGAGATCTGGATAACTGCATAATGTGATTTTTTGAACATTTTCTGCAAACTAACAAATTTAATGAGATGGGCTGGCTGAACCTATTCTCTGAATAAAGTGGGGAAGGAAAAAAATGATCTTAAGGATTTGAATTCTCAGCTCAAAATCACATATAACTTGAAAGCTTCTGTGTGTAAATGAAAGTGGCATAAAACAATATTTTATGCCAGTTTAAGTTTACAAGAAGAAATTTAAATTTCTAGAATAAAGTTCTTTTTTTAATTAAGTAAATCAAGTGCATCATATTTACATTTAAATTAAACGTCAGATAGTTTATAAAAATATTCAATTTCTATATCTTATTATGCTATTCAAGATAATATACAGCTAACACATAGTTTCTACTTTAACATGATGGTATTTCCCAATGGCACTTTTATTTCTGAATTCCCATTCTCTCTATTAAATACTCAAGCCAATGTTATTTGGTTCAAACACTGCACTTCCCCTGAAAATTTGTTTGTAGACTCTTCTATTTTATCAACTTTTCACTACAATTTGATCTTATATAAATTTTACTAATAAGTCAAATGATTTGGCAAACAGTTATTTCACAGGTCAGATTTAAACAGTGGCAACAAACATTTTGAAATATTTAATAGTTCAAACTTTTTAGTCATTTTTTCCAAATGTTAAAACAAGCAAATATACTTAAAATAGCAACAGTAAAAAGCCAGTGTACTAAATAGAGACAGTCAACAGCTGGTAGAAAATTGAATTGAACTTTGTCCAGAGACAATAGAAAAAGGAAATTAAAGGCTGCAAATTGCTTATAGCTGACAGAGTAAATCCAAATGCATTTTGGGGTCATTAAAACATCTTGAACAATTTTCCAAAGATTTTGGTTCAAGAAGCCCCCAAAAAATTTTCCAAGCATCACTTTCCTTATCATATTTCATAAGAAATTTAATCCGTATGTTTCTGATTAATTTTTACTTAAGTCATCAGTTTTTGTGAAAGAGCTATTTGATTTCTAAGAAATTATTTGAGCCTTTCATAGAAGTCCACTCATTTTCTTTGAAGTAAGTCTTGCAAAACTGAAAATCCTTGACTCACTGTTTGAACTTAGCTTTTAAAGTTTTGCACAACCATAGAAACTCAGATCTTAGAAGAGATAGTGAATGTAATCTATTCCAACATCCAACCCAAAATAGAAAGTCTCTTAAAAATCTTTGGCAGATAAAAAATTTATTTACTTCTTGATTACATGCAGTGATAGGGAACTCATTATTTCAGAAGAAATTTTATCCCATCAAGTCTCATCTTCTCTTTTCTCTCATCACAATTATTTAGCATTCATAATATAAGGCTGTGTGTGTGTGTGCACACGTGTGAATTATGACATTTCTTTTTTTACAGAGCTTCCTAGTACTTTACTGCTACCTTGTCTTGATTTTGATTATTTTAGAACTTAGCTGTAGAGAAACTAACTCATTTGATAGACTAATAATTTGCCTTAGAAAAGCTTCATTACATTTTTGCTTAAAAATGTAATAGATGCAGATGTATATTCTGCATAAATATTTCCAATTCATCTAGATCACTTTATGAGAAAATATTGCTTCCCCAATTTATGGATGGGGAAACCAAATTTCAGAGACTAATTTGTTTTAATGATTTCACATGACTGGTTCATAGTTCTTTTATTCAAACCCAGGTCTTGTTTCCAAAGCCCTGGTTTTTTCCCTTCTACATTGAACTTAATTCCAATTAAAATTCTCTTATTTATAAGGGCTTTATCTCCATGTACTAGGTATAAAAAACAAACTGAATTTTACACACTTACATTGTATGTTACTGCTACAGAATTGTCTAATTATGTATTATTAATTGGTTGAGTCATACAAAATACTGCTTTTGTCAGTCAAAAATGTTTAGTATCTGCAATTGTATATGTCTAATTAAATATATAGATATTCTTGCTTCCACGTTTGTATTATGTTTTGTGGTAGAATATTTCTGGTAGTGCAAATATATAAGCTCAGCAGATGAACAAACCTGAATAGTAAAAAGTGGTTTCTTAAAAAGTTAGAATTGAAAAAATCACAGACATTTGCATATGTGTAAGTACTTAACTGAACAGATAATCAAACTCAACTGCAAATTATGCAGGAAATGCCAGGCTTTGGAATTATTTCTTCTCTGACTTCATTTTATTTACCGAGAGCCAACTATATGACATCCTTGCAACATGAGAATGAATAAGTCACTGTTTCTCTTTCAGAGTCTTTAGTTTTTTTGTAGAGGTTATTCTCTCTTTTATTATTCATACTGTGGCTCAAGTATTCAAATCCAGACTTCTGGCTATATTTCTGTGTTTTTGTTTTGTTTTGTTTTGTTTTCTTCTCTCTCTTAATTCTCTTAATCTTTGGGTGGTCCAATGGTTTTCTAGCTGAAAATGTGACTTCTCTCAGCTTCTGTTAGAAATCTCTCCTTTAATTTTTTTGATTTCTGTTTTCATGACTGGAATTGAAGTCTCTCTTGTCAAAAACATTCTTGTTACAAGTTCTGAATTCCCATTTCGAAAATGGGCATTATCTAATTATCTAATCATCAGAATTTTGTGTTGTCCTTAGAAAAATACCATTTTTCATACTTAAAATGAAGTCTTCAAACAAAATGCCAAAACACCAGAATATTCAAAAAGTAAGAAACAATATATCATTTTATTAGGTATGATTTTTAAAATATTGATGTTTAAATACAGTTTAGTCATAACCTTCACTCAACATTTATTGAATGCTCACTTTATTGGTAGCAGGAGGAAACTATAATGGAAGTTTTGAGATAATCTTACATCGAAGGGCCATTTTTAGGGACAAGAATTGGATAATGTGAAAGAGAGCAAGTAATAACATAGCTATAGATGTGATTATTTAAATGATCATTGTGATGCAAACCAGGGATGGTTGTAGTTGAAAGAACAATAGGCTATAGGTTGGCAAATGCAGATGTGGAGCATTTTGGTATGATGAGTAAAAATTATCATGTGCGAGTAGATCTATTATCTCTTTTTTTTTGTCACCCAGGCTAGAGTGCAGTGGCACTTGGCTTACTGCAACCTCCACTCCCAGGTTCAAGTGATTCTCTTGATTAGCTGAGATTACAGGCACAAACCACAACACCCAGTTAATTTTTGTATTTTTAGTAGAGATGGGGTTTCACCGTGTTGGCCAGGCCGATCTCAAACTCCTGACTTCGTGATCCTCCCACCTCAGCCTCCCAAAGTGCTGGGATTACAGGTGTAAGCCACCGCACCCGGCCCGTGACTAGACACATTTTCTAGGCAGGGAATCTAAATTGAGATATTACAAGAGACTAAAATCAAGCATGTCAACAGGGATCACAGAATAAAAACAATAGAATGGAAGGTGCTTTCAAAATTATCTCATTCAAGCATTATGAATTTACAGAGAATTACACAAAAGCTCCAGTTTTTCCCAGGTAATCTCTCATACAGCTGGGACTGGTTCCAAGGCTTTGTCCATTTGTGTGAATGATGTTGTTTGATAGGGTATGGTCAAGAGAATGTAAGGAAGCAAAGTGAAAGGTTTGAAGATTCACATTGCAATTATATTCATTGGTAAATTCCAAGCTATGTTGCTAACTCTATGATACACTTAATAGATATGTGAACTTCTTGAATTAGAAATTTATCCATGGATGTGAAAGGAATACATTATTCATTGAGCAAAATCTTTATACTTAAAAATTCAAAGTGAAATTTTACAGTTAAATTGATAGTGTAATAAACATTTTAGCTGGGACTCCAAATGTTCAGCTGTGGATCAGACACATTTGGGATCGAGGCCAGAAAATACCTGAAGCTGGGTGGAGTAAGTTAAAAGTTTGGCAATGATTCTGTTATTGATCTAGGGTATTAAACACGGATTGTGTGTATAATATAATCCTAAACCAAATCAAAGGCAGTCCTATTTGTGAAACTGTAATTACTATTCATTTAATTTATGATACTAGGTTGCCAAAGCTATTAAAAATGTATAGATCAATCATCATTTGAAATCTTTGGAAAATATGTTATAAAAGCTATCACAACTGGTTTTTGACTTGGGGAAAGGAGTTGGACAAGTTTGTACAGGATCTTAGAGCTGATATTGTTGTTATTCCTCTGTGGATAAAGAACAATAAAGTTAAAAAGTATTACATTAACAAGAAACTCAGGTAGAGTAGTAATTTTATGTATGAATTATTAATACTCCCTAGAATTGGTCCTTTCTTTACATCTTTCTTTTCTTACAGCTTATATATTTTCGTTTTTTAAATTTACTTTTTAAAAGTATTAAATATCATATTTCATTCAGTTAGCAACTGTATTTCTAGACCTATAGAGATGAATTGGGAAAAAATCCAACTTCTGAAATATCATTGTCTCCTTATGCTTTCTGAGGGATAATTGAAGTATTTACTTTTATAATAAGTCATTGGGCAGATCTAGGTCTGATCTCAGATTCCAGGGCTCCTTCATTGTCACAGAGATTCCTCTTTCTACTAAAATGCTAAAAGCAAGTTTTAATAACAACAGTAACAACAAAATAATAATTTAATTTGCCTTTACAGTGCAGGTGGTTGCAACCAAAGTATAATTGATGTATTCAGATGACTTTAAAGGCCAGATGGTCATTTTAAGGTGGCACATTTTTATACGTCCTGATTATTATGAGTAGCAGAGACTCTGCCAAGATTTGCATAACTACTAAGCATCCCTACATATGTTACAGTCTTAGATCCTTTCAGCAGCCTTGTGAGACTGTCAAATAAAAGCAGATACCAGAAAGATGAAGTTACTTTCCCAAGGTTGTAGGATTAGTAAGCAGCAAAGTTAAAATTTTAACACAAGCCCCCTAGAACCCACTGACCAGCTTTCCGAGTGTTCCAGCCACAATAAAGCAGGGGAAAGGTCAGAGAGACAGAGCATAAGAACTCGCAGAATGGTTTATATCAATGTCTGTACAATTCCATCATTCCAATACTGAGAATAAGTGATTAAATGTTACAGTTTTACCAGGCATATGCAAATGTTGGAGTACATACCCTCTTTTTTTGTTGTTTTACTAAAATACTCATTAAACCCTAAATGCATTAACACCAGAGTCACTCAAATCTAAAAACAAATGCCTACTTTGTAAAAACCATCTATGTGAGTTGTCACAGATCCTTTCTCATAAAGTAGGAATTTTAAAGGAATCAATAAAATGGTTAACTCTTATATAAACAGCTCACATCTGAGAGTGACTTGTCAAGGTGAGACAACTAACCCTTGGAGAGCTTAGACTGAGCCTGAGTCTCCTCCCTAGGTTCAGAGTAACTTCTGCTGCAAACATTCCCCCAGAAGAAACAAAAACACCAATATCATTGATTTTTTTAAAAAAGGTCGTATGTATAACTACATAACATTTTTACATGGAACTATTTGGAATATCTATATCCTTCTAATTGTTAGTTGATAATCTTCTTTTAAATCATTGTGCCAAACTCAAGAACCCCAAAGAGTACTTGAATTCTGACTAAACAGTATTTATACAATTTAAAAAGGCATGTATATGTATGTAATGATGGGTGCCACACTATGTATCTTAATGCAATGATTTAATATTTATTTCTTGAATCTTAAAATGTGAGCCTGATTTTAATTATTTTTTCAGTCCTTAATTTGTCAATGTGATGCTTTCTTGCATTTCTTCATCCATAGAACACATATCTCAGGAGGCTGCCTTTACTGTTCCTTCCAAGGACTTGAGTCCAGGAGGTGATTGTACCACCATGACTCTCTACACCTTGAAAGAACATGCTACATCACTGCTTTGCATATTGTCTTTATTCTTCCTCTTTATGTCTCTTTTATCTTTTTAATATTTTTCTTTTCTATGATTACCTTTCCATCACCATTTACCACACTCAATCCCATGATTCCCTATATAGCTTTCTCCATTTAGCCAGACCTAATTACTATGGTTCTGTCTTAAGAGGTGGAAAGATTACAAGGGTAGGTGATGGTAGTGTATAATTGCTATATGTTTTTGTAGTGGATGTTTGAAACATCTTTCCTTCAACTCAAAGCTTGGAAAGTTAAGTGTAGGAGTCATTTTGGGATTTTTCTGCAAAAAGGAAAATCCTCTTTTTCCCATTAGAGGATTTTGTTTGTGAAGTCCTCTTATGCAACTAACACCATGTGGGAAGAAAGAGAGGATTAAGAACATCACAATAGGCACAAAAATAGGGTCAATTTTCACATTACACAGTTAAATTGGAAAGGAAGGAAATAAAGACATCAGTGGATAAAATTAATGTAATTGGAGAATACTGTAGTCAAAGTAGTTTGTTTGCTCTAATCTTGTACATGGTATAAAAATGTTGTTGCAAATGGATCCCAGCTGCAAGTAATCACAGTCAGAGGCTAAATGAATCAACAATGATGATCCAGTAGAGAGGCAAATTCTCAAGCAGCTTTGCTTAGAGGAGAATAGATAATCAACAGTGCCATGATTAATACATAAAAGTGTGTTACAGTTCCGACAATTAATTCATATACCCATGCTAAAGATTTGAAATGCTGAAAAATTGTTTGCAGATCTACAATTCTTTTATTTATGATTTTCGTTTCTTTTTATCTTATTCTTTTTCTTGAGATAAGGTGTCACTCTGTCATTCAGGCTAGAGTCCAATTGCATGATCTCAGCTCCTTCAAAGTCCCAGGCACAGGTGATTCTCCCACCTCAGCCTCCTGAGTACTTGGGCCTACAGGCATGCATCCATCACACCTGGTTAGTTTTTGTATTTTTTTGGTAGAGACATGGTTGCTTGTCATGTTGCTGAGGCTGGTCTTGAACTCCTTAGCTCAAGCAATCTGCCTGCCTCGGCTTCCCAAAGTGCTGGGATTACAGGGGTGAGCCCCCGTGCCTGGCTTATTTTTTCTTTATTTAAGTGGCATGGATACCCACCTTGCTTGTATGGTCAGTCCATCATCAAAAGAGTCATTTAGTATGAAAGGCCTTGTAAGTGTGTTTGTACCGAAAAGAAGATGGGTACCTACTCCTCAGTATCCCAAGTAGTGTATGATCATACATGTTGCATTTTAAAACATTGCTTTTTTTTTCCATCCAACTTTAAGGGTAGCATCATTATTATTATCATCATCATCAACAACAACAATACACACAGAAATTTGGAAAGAGAATGAGTCTTACAGGTGTATCTCTACTGCTTTGGACCACAGGAATATTATATTTACTTAAGAATTATAATATTGGTTGTGAACATCTCATAAGTAAATGATTCATCCCAATGTTAGTCTGCGAAAACCTTGAGTCTCTTGGAAAGATCTTCCCAAAGAATAAAGGGTATACCCCTAACAATAACTGTGTATTCTTTAATTCCTTCTCCAGTGGTTTTCTCTCTGATGGTGTAAGTAGGGCATGCTTAGGGTAGGATTAGCAACACTTGACATCCTGGGTCACCAATTTTATTCTGATATTTGAGAGGTAATTTCAGTAATTCCTATAGTAATTCAAAATATCATTTTGCTACTGAAGCAAATACAGAGTGCTGAATTTGATGTATATAAAATATAAAATGTGAAATATATTATTTATTTAGTGTTATCTATCTTAACAATTCCTAACAGAAGCTTATTCTCACCTGCATTAAAACAGGCTCTGAACAAGCTTGCTTTCCATCACATTATTCTCTTTATTTTTTCATAGACATTCTCACAATTTGAAATTAACTTGATGGCATTTGGATTACTTGTTTCTTATTTGTGCGATGCCAGAATGCAAGACCCATGGAAGCGGAGTTCTCATCTGTCTTGGTCATGTATATTTACACACACCTATATCAGAGCATCCTTGGGTGTTCAGTTATTATTTGCTGAAAATTATGATTGAAAGATTTAGTTAATTGGATTTTTTTAAGTTTGAAAATTATTGACTTAAATAGATTCCAGGAACACTCCTAAATGATTTTCTATGACAAACTAGTTATTTTGAGGTTATTCCTATTTTTAAGATGATGACATAAGAATCTACTAGGTTAAATATTTTATTCTAAAATACAGAGATAACTGTTATGTCTTCAACCTAACCCTTTCTCTGTTCCCTTCAGAGTTAAAATTTACAAACATGAACTGAGCTGAAAATAATATAGTGGTTAAAAACTTTGGCTTTAATATTAATCTAACTTTATATTCAGTTGGATCCACTAGTTTCGAAACATGAACATAAGTCAAACTCTCTAAAGTGGACATAATAATTATTATTTCGAGGAGAGATCCAAGATGGCCGACTAGCAACAGCTCAGGAGTGTAGCTCCCAGTGAAAGCACAGAGAACCAGTGGATGCCGCACTTTCCGACGAGTTTTTGTTGCCCACAGACTGCGAGATTCCCGGCAGAGAAGCCACACGGGTCGCCAGCGCGACTCTTTTGGCCGGCGCGGCTCTTTTGCTGGCGCCCGGCACGGCGCTTCCCATTGCGGAGTATACGGGACGGACGGGCTCGGCTGGTCCCATCCCCACAAGGAAAACAGCAATTGGAAGCGTTGAGGACTGAGAGTTTCACAGCAAGCACAGCGAACCCAGGAAGGTCTGGCTCTGAGGGGAACCGGCGTCCGCCAAAGGATAACTAAGAAACAGAAAAACTTCATCACTGGGTGGAGAGAGATCCAAGATGGCCGCGTAGCAGCAGCTCGGGATTGTGGCTCGCGGTGAGGGCGCAAAGAGCGAGTGGACGCCGCAGCTGCAGACGAATATTTGATGCCCACGGACTGTGAGATTCCCGGAGAGGGAGCCACACGGGTCGCCAGCGCAACTCTTTTGGCCAGCATGGCGCTTCTTGGTGCGGAGTGTGCGGGACTGGGTGGTGCCCTTTTAGTCGGGCTCGGCGGGTCCCATCCCCACAAGGAGAACAACAATTGGAAGTGCTGAGGACTGAGAAGCACAGCTGAACCCGGGAAGGCCCAGCTCTGTGGGGAAGGGGCGCCCCCCGAAGGAAAACTAAGAAACAGAAAAAACTTCATCACCAACAAGCCGGACGTCCACTCAGAGACCCAATCTGAAAGTCGGCAATTACAA